>CAJNSZ010002275.1:0-16592 GCA_905329745.1 Rotaria sp. Silwood2
TAGTCCCATGTGCTGAAAGATGGTATTATCTTTTCTTAGTAATCGAATATTGAAAATATCACATAGATAGTCAGAGGTAATGAGTACATTGCGTAATGGCCATTGTAGTTCTTCTACTGCACATTTTGACCCCATTGGATCCCACTGGATCCCATTGGATCCCAGTGGATCCCATTGGATCCCAGTGGATCCCATTGGATCCCAGTGGATCCCATTGGATCCCATTGGATCTCATTGGATCCCAATGGATCCCAATGGATCCCAGTGGATCCCAGCGGATCCCAGCGGATCCCAGTGGATCCCGGGATCCACTTTTTCCCCCTTGACACACACACCCACACCAACACCCCACACACCCACACCCACACCCATCCTAGTTGCATAAAGCCTACAAAAAAGAACAAAAGAAGAGCAAAAATTTCTGAAAAGTTACAATGTTACGAAAAAATTAAAAAAAACCTAGGCATGTTATAGGTTTTGATCGGAGAACTGAACTGGTTGCTCAATGTATTCGAAGCGAAAAAATATAATGAATGGGCTCAGTTCTTTCTAAAAGAACTGGTTACTCAACGAAGTTATCGGAAAAGGGACTGATTACTAAGGCAAGTTTTTCTAACAAAGAACTGAGTAATGACTTTAGTTCGGGAACAAAGGAGTTGGTAAGAGGAGTGGGAACTATCACAGGTCTAGTAAAAGCTTCCCTTTTTATGCAAATCCCACCGAAAACACATGCGCACAAAACAAATAAGAGTTTGTTCCTTTCTTGGTCACAAGACGCGAAAAATCGATATATATATCCGATCGGCTCATGTATGAAGAGTTTTTGAAGTTTTTCTAGCCGTTCTTCATCCAGTAGTGTAATAACCGATTGATACTCATCTTGTTGAATGATACGCCATAATGATGGATCAGCTACAGTGCTTGTCCACTGTGTTGGATCCCTCACCATTAGTGTATCACCGCCCACAGCTTTGTATGTTTGTATTGAAGTTTGTTCGAAGAATTTATTCTCTAATTTATTCGCGAATTCACCACCGACATGAACTGGAGCTGGTTTAAAAATCGAAGTAGCGAAGGACGCCTCAACTTTTAGCCGCTTTTCTTCTTCTTCGGCTTTGTTTCTGACAGAATCCATTTCCGTATAATAAAGATGACCACCTAAAACAACTCGGCGCGGATAAATATGGCCATATTCCAGAAGAACTTTCTGCAATTTCATAATTTGTTCACGTTGTGTACCAATTGACAGAACAGCATCAATTGCTTCGATGAATGCAGGTGTTAGTTCAAGATAAGATGAATGAAGCTGCACAATTGCCCGATGAATATTATAGCAACATGTGAAATATACAGTTCGTTGTGTATTTGCCTTCGATTTATTCTTCAAGTATTCTCCATTAATACCAAGACTAATAAAATGACTAGAAAATTCCGATTCATTATCGAAAAATTCACTTGAAACAAATGAACTTTGCATCTCTTTGTCTTTCATATATGCACGAATATAAGATTCATCATTATGTTGAAATTTGGGATGAACATCATTGGATGATTTGAATTTGAATATGGGATCAAAAGCACGTTCAGGAATACTCTTATCCATTCGAATACCACATAAAAGATTATTATTATCAAATATTTTTTTCCACATGTCACTACCTAGATCAGTAGCTAGGATAATCTTATTTTCTGAACTTTTTGGTGTTGAAACCGGTATTTTTATTTTGTGAAAACAAGTTTTTGTTGATTGATTAATCGGTTCAGTACATTTCAGATCAATCTTTCTTTCAGGTAACTTGGTTGTTCTCTGTGGAACTGGCAATTCAGTTGGTGTTTTTGCCTCAGTACTTAATTGAACAAAGTTGTCTTGAGTTAATAATTGACTAATATTAGTTGAGTTTTCATCATCTATGTGTAATTTACAATGTTTATTATCCAGAAAACAAGTTTTATTAGATAAATCGTATCGTTCCTTAAGTTTAGTACGCAGTGCGGCAGCATTACCTGAATGGGCAAATTCGATACGATGTTGTATTCCATCGATATTAAAACGTACCACTGACGTTTCTTCAACAGACGATTGACTTGTAGCCATTACTCAAATAATACCTTTTATTTATTTTTATATAAATGACAAAAGATAATAATTCTGCATTTTGTTTTTATACTACTTTTGAGTCATTATTTCGACGTATAGATAAAAAAGAGACAATCAAAAACAATGATTCATTTTTTATTATACATGTTACAGAATAAAAAGAAATCTCAAGGGGCTACACAAAGGCTGTATTTCGTATGACAGGGAAAATTATTTTTATGAGGTACCGGTAAAGCAAACTTTCAGTAAAAATTTTCCTTCTGTACTTTTTTTACATCATCTGATGCTGGAAAAAAAACAGTCTCTCTACGATGATTAAGAAGAATAAAAAAAAAATCAAAATTCTGTCAATATTATTTATGTTGGAAAAAACCAACTTTAGGGTGTGGGTGGGGGTGTCGTGTGATTATTCATCTCATCTACACCCGCACCCACACCCTTCACAATACTATTCAATTGTTGTCGTTATAAGACATTATATTATTGTTGATTCTTACAAAAGTACTTTCAAAAACTATTTCATTAGACACATTGACGATGTTAGAATTTCATAAAGAACTATAAATAGAATGAAGCTGAATAGAAGGTAATTTAAAATGCAGTGTCATTCTATGATTTGTAAATGACTTATTATTATTTTGCTTTGCACAAAAGAGAATTAACATTCGAAACGACTGCATCAAGTTCATGAGTGCTTTTTTTTCGATTTCAGATTGAATGCTAATGTTCAATCGAAACTGTTGAAGAGAAATAGAGAAAAAATATTTGAATAATGAACTATGAATAATTTTTCATACAACTACACTAAGATGAAAACGCAGATGAGCAATCTTAATCTCGAAAACTATTTTGATTTTCACTAATATTGGTATCTTAAATTATAAAGGGTGGGTGTGGGTATGAACATGGGTGGAGATGTGGACGTGATGGCGGCTGCAAATGTGGATCTACCTGTTGTTCCACAAATCAATTTGGACAATAACTCATCCATTGGCTCCCACACTCTCACCCAGATCCTGTAGAGTTATTGCGATTGCCTTCGCTTACATCCGAACCCACGTTCTTCCTGTAATCCATGGTTTATCTCGCACAACACATTCACATTTAAATATATTCTCTAAATTATTTGTTCTCGTGATTTTTGTTGTATCCGAAAATTTATGAAAAAAGTGCAGCATTAACAGTATGCTTCATCGGAGTAAAACGGGTGCTGAAGGCAGAACAGAAAAAAACATTATGTTGTTGACACAAAAAAAGGACTGTTGGGAAGAAAAGAAATAGACTGTGTGTTGGCGATAAGTTATTTATTTGTTTTGCGTCGACAATTTGCATGACAGACACGTGTAGTCTACGACAAAAGGCGTTGAATTGAGAAAAGGTAGGCGGTAGTCGGGAAGAAAAGCCCCAGTGTTAAATTTAAGTCTATTTAGAATGGCGAGTGCTAACATCGAAAAAAGTACATTTTGCATCAAATGTGGGAATAAAAGTGGTGGCATATTCATGTGTCACGGATGTGGATAATCGTTTTGTTGAAAGCATACTGGAGAACATCGACAAGATCTTGCTCGTCAAATGGATATAATTGGACAAGAGCATGATTTACTTCAGCGAGATATAGGGCGTGAGTGTGGCTGCAGGCGTGGATGTGAACACGAGTGTGGTTATGGATGTAGTTCTTCGTTTATCCCACACTCTCACCCCACACTTAGACCCAGATCCAGACCCATATCCAGACCCACACTCACACCCACATACCCACACACTCACACCCGCACCCACACCCGCATACCCACACCCACACCAGGATTTTAGGCTAGGTGGAGCTTAGCCCCGCAAGAATTTTCGACCCGTCTTAGGAATAATGTAAATGTATAACAATATGTATTATAACTCACGATTCGAACGTAATATGCTCTTCTTTATAGTTGAAAATTTTGTTGTTAAATAGAAATAAACATATGACTGAACTTTCGTCTCTTTATTCTTGTCTCTTTCTATTGAAATTTTTATAGTGGAATGGACGAAGAAAAATGACTTTTCACAAGTGAATATTTTTCGTCCGTCTCAGTATAAAAATTTCAATAGAAAGAGAAAAAGAACAAAGAGGAAGAAGAAAGTTCAACCATATGTTTATTGCCATTTAACAACAAAATTTTCAACTCTGATGAAGAATGTGTTACATTCGAAACATCTTTTATAATATATCTATTGTTATACATTTATATATTTCATTTTACATTAGTAATTGTAAATTATAATCTATATAAAATATTTAATGAATTAGGCAAGAACTAAATATTTTTAAAATAATCAATACAACCTTCTAAGACGGAATGTATTTTCATTCTCTCCTTACAATAACAGAAATCGCTGTATTCTGATAAAAAGAGATTCAATGCAGCCTTCTATAAAGTTGAAATAAGCTGTTCATAACCTATAAAACTTCATTGAAACTTGTATTTATATTGACTGTATTTTCTTTTATTCAAAGGCACATGAGTTCCCCCAAAATTAGATATATACGTGAAAACCTGAAATTACTAACACTAATATACTTTTGTATAAAAAATGTATTTTTCTAAAATCTCGCCAGAGGGGCTCAAAGGTCCGTAGGAGAAGTTCAGCCCCACCTAACCCACCCATGGCTCCGCCACTGCATGTTTCTCTGCACAACACGCTATTTGTACAGAAGGATGGGTTTTCAGAGCATTCCAGTGTCTCTCTTATTAAGTTTATAATACCACACCATCCAATAATTATAGGGAAACAAAGATAGCACGTTATATGTGTAATAGCGAATTATCGTTGAACTATTTTGAAATGCTCAAAAAGCTTGAATTTAGAAAAAATTCCAAAGGTCAGACACAAAATCAGAAAATCAGATAGTGATCGGAAAAAAATTCAAAAATCGGAATTTTTCCTGCCATATCGGAAGATCTGGCAGGTCTGGACAAGACCAATGTTATCAAGCACATGTCACTATCAGACAAGTTTAAATTAAAGATTTGTTCATCCGATCGTTTCTTTTTATAACCAACTTATTTCTTAGAAAGCAACTATAGTGAATGCCATATTTATTCATATCCATATCAATTGTTATATGACGATGATATAACAAATAGTTTTCGAGGTGGAATATTTAAATGTATTTATAAAGTGTATTTATTTGTTGAATGAGGGCGCGGGTGTATGATTGTTGATGTGCATATGGGGGTGGGACTTTGAAGCGAGTGTACAAGTCGTTTTGAGTTTGGATGCCAGTCTTGTTACAATCAACAACATTCACACCCACACCCAATTGAAAAAGTGTTGTTTTTAGTTCGGCGTTAGGTGCTTCCGCCGGAACAGTTAGCATTGATAAATTTGAATATATCGTTTGAGTCACCGGTGACTTGGATTTGTGGCTGACAGTCGCCGCTGACCGCTGCTGCCTATTGCCGATGATAGTCAACATTCATGCAATAGACAATGATCGGCAGCGATGACCGCAGTTTTCGACATTCATGTGCAAATTCTTCACCTGCATCGGCCCCATGCGTCACAACCACGCATTATATCATATTATTATTCAGCTTGCACTTTAGAATAGTGAGCGCTTCATCCGATGTTTCGCTTCCTAAATATTAAAATTGTAACATTCTTTCATCTGTCCGAACAGAGAGTTATTATGACTGTTTGTGATTTTGGCATCACGCTCAAGAACAAAACGAAGCACACTACATAGGTCGGATAATGTGGAGCGGAAGAATCTGGTTGCTTTGCTTGATGACAAACTCATCGACGAAGGAATGCTCTGCATGTGTTAGCAAGCCCGATTCGTTCACTTTCACATAATACGTGTTTGAGTCGGCACGCATCTCCTTCCCTTCATAAAAACTATCTTTGACTTGATACATTTTACCGAGTTTGACAAGGCTGCATATCAAATACATGGGTGTGTGTGGGTATGGGTCATCTCTTCATACTCACACTCACACTCTCGTTGAGTTGCTGCGAATTCTGATAGCTACATTAGTAATTGTTGTACTAATCGAATGACCAGCTAACAGATATTGATCACGATGACCAACTCTATCGACTATACGGGCACAAGCCATCGAATCAAGTGTTACACACACTGAAGAGATACTTTAAATCTACGGATATGATACCACACAAACAGTTGATATCCAGAGCAACCGGTGTTTGGCTATAGATGCTTACTATCCATCGTACAATATTATGGCTATAGTCATAAGCAGTTTAGAAACAGATTGTAATCATTTTCAAAATAGATACCATGGAGATCATTTAGCTTTACATTACCAAGTGCAGTAGGATGATGATCCGCAACCATAGAGTCCTTACCAATGTATTGAATACATATTTCATTTTACAATGATTGAATATGCTCACTGTATACAAAGGGACTGTGATTGAATCTCAATTTCTATCAAACAGTCTATTCAATTCATTTTTCAAAGCACTATTGTGTCCTGTAAACGCACTAAACTATTAGCTATACATACTAACACTTTCGGTATGCATCTACATTATTAGATCTTCGCTTAATATCATCATTTGCATTAAGCAGTAACAATGATTCTTTTATTTCCCACGTGAAGAAAATAGAATCTATCAATTTCAACTTGTCACAAATCGATACAAGTAAATGTATTTACAGTTCGTTTTTATATTGGCATCTAGCGCAGTGACAAAAATGGGTATAACATAAACGTCAAATACATCGAAACAATATTTTCAGGCATGCTGTTTATTGTTCATCTACCTTTGAAATCAAAAGTTGACATTTTTGAAGATTCACTATTAGATTAAAAGTGAACTCGACACTTCTGTGTGTCTGTAGTGAGTGAATAAGCAGAGTTCAGTGGTATATCTAAAGATTCTTTAAGCCAATTGCTTGTTGAGCTAGGTACATCAACAATACCAACTATTATGGCATCTAACGATGAAAATTAATATGATGTTGTAAAACGGTGGCTTGATTAGATCTCTTATGATGAAGTCTCGCATACTAAATTTATTTTGTGAATTACTTTGACTATTTGAAGTCAGTCATACATAAAATGTATCTAAAACAGAAGGTAAGTATGAGTTTAAATATTCTGTTCAGACACCTACATCTGACCCATCTATAATGTATATTTTATCAAATATCATCTTCTATAAATAAAAGATTTAGTAAATCCTAAAAAGAATTGCATAAATATCTTGTTCAATTTCCTGTATTATTGACATAAATTTTTCTTGGATGAATAAATAATTGCCTGAACAAATATGTATTCTACATTTTTTAGCGAATTTGGGATTATATTTTCAACTGTTTTGTGTTGATTTTCTATGTATTGATATGAGTTTTAGCGTCATAATTGATTTTAATATACATAGATTAAAAAAATGCAGGAAAAAGGAAAAAAATGAATGACTACAGTATGAAAAATTTATTTTTTAGATTTTTTGCTTCAATTAAAACCACAGACTTTTAAAGCAAAATAAAATTTAAACTATTTCTCTGATTCTATTATTACTTTTAATCCATCAAAGCCAATAAGAATATAATTACGCACAAAATTATTATTGTTTTATTTACAAAAGAAAAAATAATTTGAGCAATATTTTTAATGTTAAGATAAGTACTGTAAATGTTTGGATCAAATAATTTTCTCAAAAACGTAAAAATTGTGTCGTCTTTTTTTGATGAACTGTTTTGTAGATTATTTTATGGGTCAAACATAAGAAGACATTCCATAGACAAATCACATGTTTTAGCTTTCCTCTCTTCTTGGATGTTTAATTTAAAAAAGGAAAACTTTTTGTGCAACAGCATTCTTGTTGAAATATATTGTTTGTTCCTATTAATTAATCGTCTATTGATTAAGTCTACCTAATGAAGAAATAAAATACACACGCAAGCCAAACTCAACCATTTCAGATCCTATGAAATAGCAAGAATTTTAACAGGATTCTGTTGAATGTTGTCACAATCTCTTTTACTATATATTGGTGCCTTATGACAGTTAAAATCAACAAAAAAAAGAAGTCAATCATTCGATTGTTTGAAATCGTATCAAAGCTTCAGAAGGCTTTTCTGATAAGATTGGACATAATCCAACTGTTGGATTCTATGCGCTGACAGTACATTTCATGAATAACAAAGTAAAGCACGGCTTATATTAAAATTCGTGGCTTTTTAAAAATACACAATTTTTTACTGACTATGTTACAAGAAGTAAATAGAAAAAATATTGATATTCAATACCATTGACACGATAAAATAATAGCAACGATCATTTCAATATAAACATATGGATACAGTAACTTCTGTTTGTATTCACGACAAAGATTATAGTAGTCGCAGAACATTAGGTATTACAAAGAAACATAATTTATTATAAGATAATTGATTATTTAAATAAATTTGTAGCACTAACCAATACGTCTTTTGTTCGTACATGTGATAAGATGCTCCTGTGACAATACTGTTAAAAACCAATATGATTTTGGAATTTCATGGGAAGTTCTTAAAAAGAAGCAAGAAAAAATCGCAATAAGTAGGGCGTTGGTGTTAGTGTGGATGACAGACTCGGAGTTGTGTTGAATCATACGATATCCACGTCGACGCCCATCTTTATGATATGTTAGAGATTCTTTCATCCCTGCGATATGCATACATTATAAAGATGTATTATTTTCAATGATAATAACAAAAACTGTTCGATAAGTTGTCTTTACCAAGATTGAAACCCTTTGCGCAAGATTTCTCGTATTATAATCTTTAACATTCAGCTTTCGTACTTAGGAAATATCTCAATAGTGAAAGCATAATTAAATTTAATATAAGCATATAAATTTAGTGAATGATAGAAAGAAATAATGAATGAAGTAGAAAACTAACAACTCTGTAACATAATACTTAAACTGTCAGTGTCATCATTAGCCACTGCAAAATCTAGTTTTTTGTCATTATTGAAATCACCAACAACAACAGAGGATGGATGGGATCCGTAATTTACTGAAATTAAGATCAGGCTTGAAAACGTGCCATTGCCATGTCCATGCAGCACACCGAGCTCATTGGTACCATAACTAGCGATGACTATATCCAGGATGTTGTCGTTATCAAAATCACCAACAGCTACAGAGTGTGGAGAAGAAAACGGGCCAGTTGAATATCTCATTTCATTTACAAAAGAGCCATTACCATTTCCAAGCAGGATATTCACTTCATTGTTCTCATTATCGGCGACAACGATATCGAGTCGAGTGTCGTTGTTGAAATCACCAGCAGCTAGAGACCATGGAGAATAGCCAGTTGCATAAGTAATTGTATTTTCAAAAGCGAGATTACCCAATCCGAGAAAAATACCAATACTGTTGGTGCCTGAATCAGCAACACCAATATCCATGCGATCATCATTGTTAAAGTCGCCAATGACAAGCGCTCTTGGCCGAGAATTGTTGCCACTTGTGAGCATCGTTTGGTTTAGTAAAACTTCATTAGAGTATCCAAGAAGTATGCTCGCCTCGCTGCTACCAGAATTGGTGACGACAATATCCAGTTGGGTGTCATTGTTGAAATCGCCAACAGCTAAAGAGGATGGTCGAGAGGCAGTGGAATACGCCTTTTGATGTGCAAAAGAGCCGTTCCCATATCCAAGAAGGACACTTACACTATCGCTATCATAATTGGTGACGGCAATATCCAGTTGGGCATCGTCGTTGAAATCACCGACAGCTACAAAGACTGGATTGTAGCCAGTTAAATATGTCATTTGATTTGCAAAAGAGCCATTACCATATCCAAGAAGGATACTCACCGTATTGTTACCACTATTGGGGACAACAATATCTAGTTGGGTATCGTTATTGAAATTACCGGTGGCTACAGAGCATGGATTAGCACCAGTTGAAGACGTCATTTGATCTGCAAAAGACCCATTACCATATCCAAGAAGGACACTCACACTATTGTTAAGATAATTGGCGACAACGATATCCAATTGAGTGTCGTTGTTGAAATCACCGACAGCTACAGAGTATGGATACAAGCCAGTTGAATACATCATTTGATTCGGAAAAGAGCCATTGCCATATCCAAGAAGGACACTCACCGTATTACCACCACTATTGGTGACAACAATATCCAGTCGAGCGTCACTGTTAAAATCACCGACAGCTACAGAGAGTGGTTTCGAGCCAGTTGAATACGTCATTTGATCTGTAAATGAACCGTCGCCATATCCAAGAAGGACACTCACATCATCGTTCTCCTTATTGACGACAACAATATCCAGTCGGGCGTCGTTGTTGAAATCACCAACAGCTGCAGACAGTGGATTCGAGCCAGTTGAGTATGTCGTTTTATTTGCAAAAGAGCCATCACCATGTCCAAGAAGAACTCTCACATTATCGTTCTCCTGATTAACGACTACAATATCCAGTTGGGTGTCGTTGTTAAAATCAGCAACAACTACAGACAGTGGGTTAGAGCCAGTGTAATACGCCATTTTATTCGTGAAAGATTTATTGTTGTATGCAACAAGTATTTGCACATTATCACTGCCATCATATGCAACAACAATTTCTGATCGTCTATCATTATTGAAATCACCAGAAGCGACAACTAACGGTGCGCAACCGAAATCAATTTCATAACTTCTTTCACTTGCGAATGCTTCATTCCCATTTCCAAGAAGCATTTCCACACTCTTCCTACCAAAATTAGCAACAGCAATATCCAGTTGAGTATCACCATTGAAGTCAGAAATGGTGACGGACACCGGGTGAGAATTCAAGCCAGTACTGAGCGTCATTTGACTTCTGAAAGTACCATTTCCATATCCAAGAAGGACACCTACATTATTAGTACCGTAATTGGCAACGACGATATCTAGTAGAGTGTCGTTGTTCAGATCACCGACAGCAACACATCGTAGACTAGAACCATCACCAGATGCGTAGGTGATTTCGCTTTTGAGAGATCCTCTGTTATATTGAAGCAGTACACTCGCATTATGGTCACCACTATTGGCAACAACAATATCCAGTCGGGTATCATTGTTGAAATCACCAACAGCTACAGAAAGCGGTTTCAAGCCAGTTGCATACATCATTTGATCTGTAAAAGAGCCATTCCCATATCCAAGAAGGACACTCACCGTATTGTTACCACTATTGGTGACAACAATATCTAGTTGGGTGTCATTGTTGAAGTCACCAACAACTACAGAGGATGGTCGAAAGCCAGTTGAATACGTCACTTGGTTTGCAAAAGAGCCATCCCCATATCCAAGAAAAACACTCACATCAGCGTTCTGCTGATTGACGACAACAATATCCAGTCGGGCGTCGTTGTTGAAATCACCGACAGCTACAGAGCATGGATAAGCCTCGGTTAAATACGTCCTCTGATTTTCAAAAGAGCCATTACCATATCCAAGAAGGATACTAACCATATTGTCACCACTATTGGTGACAACAATATCCAGTCGGGTGTCGTTATTGAAATCACCAAGAGCCACAGAGTATGGGTAAGCACCAGTTAAATACGTCATTTGATTTGCAAAGGAGCTATTACCATATCCAAGAAGGACACTCACCGTATCTTCACCAGTATTTGTGACAACAATATCCAGTTGGTTATCATTGTTGAAATCATCAACAGCTACAGACGATGGTTGAAAGCCAGTTGCATACGTCATGTGATTTGCAAAAGAGCCATTACCATATCCAAGAAGGATACTCACCGTATTGTTACCACTATTGGTGACAACAATATCCAGTTTGGTGTCATTGTTGAAATCACCAACAGCTACACAGTATGGGTAAGTACCAGTTAAATACGTCATCTGATTTGTAAATGAGCTATTACCATATCCTAGAAGAACACTCACTGTATTGTTATCACTATTGGTGATAACAATATCCAGTTGGGCATCGTTGTTGAAATCACCAACAATCACAGAGAGAGGGTTGAAGCCAGTTAAATACGTTCTTTGATTTAAAAAGCCCTCGAAGTAACCAAGGAGAATATCTATGCTATCAGTGTCATTGTTAACGACGATAATGTCTAATCGATGGTCCTTGTTGAAATCACCTATGGCAAATGAGAGCGAGGAAAAAGATCCGGTTGAATACGTCAATGGCTTTGCAAATGCGCCGTTTCCATAGCCAAGAAATACACCTATATTGTTGGTGCCGTTGTTGGTGACGACTAAATCTAGTCGATTATCTTGATTGAAGTCGCCGACACCAATTGAGTATGGAGAAGCAGAATCAATGGAGTAGGTGGTTTGATTTGTGAAAGTTTTATTACCATTACTTAAAAACACACCTATCTGGGTAGTTCCATGATTAGCGACCGCGATATCGAGAAGTGCGTCGTGATTGAAATCGCCAACAGCGATTGAGTATGGATGAGAACCATAGTCAGTTGAAAAAATGATTTGCTTTTCAAAACTTCTGTTACTATTTCCAAAAAGTACGCCAACATTATTCGTACCATAATTGGCGATAGCGAGGTCTAAATAGTTGTCGTTATTAAAATCTCCAGCTGCTAATGAAGATGGAAGAGAATCATAACCTGTTGAATACATAATTGGAGACCAAAAGTTTCCATCGTTGTTGCCATAGAATATACTAATACTGTGAGTTCCGTAATTGGCGGTGGCAATATCAAGTAGTGAGTCATTATTGAAATCAACGGCAATAATTGCTATCGGACGAGATGAGTCTGTTGAAAGCTCTGTTTGACTTGCGAAAGATCCATTTCCGAATCCATGAAAGATGCCAATGTTGTTACTGCCAAAATTGGCTACTGCAATATCCAATCGGTAGTCATTGTTGAAATCACCAACTGTGACCATGTAAGGACTAGAGTAGGAACCTGTTGAATATATGGTTTGACTTATAAAAGTCCCATCACCATCTCCCAAATAGACAGCTATTTTGTTCACTATATGATGAGCAATAACCATATCCAAAAATGTGTCATTGTTGAAATGACCGACGGCGACAGATCGTGGACCATACTTATATTCAATTGGCTTTTGAGACGTTGATTTGAACTTGAAGCCACACTTTTGAACTAAACGATACGTGAAAGGTATGGAATGACTGATTGTTTGCTTCAGTGGAACTATCCGTCCTAGATTGTTTCGAATTATCACAATTTCTATAATATACTGTCAGAATTTATCATATGACTCTATTTAGAGACATTTCAAAACCGTCATCTTTCAAAAGAACTCTGCTTAGTTTCTTAGAATTTAGATAGAGTCAAATATGGGAATTCATCAACCAAGCCACCTGTCTGTTGTCATCCTCTCATTTACTGTAAAATTCTTTCGAAAAATGTATTGTCACACTGTTGTAGAATCGAACGGATATCAAAACTGTTGTGTTGCGTAATGCTCTCAATGATGCAACCAGTGTTGTGGATTGGTAATTACAATAACAAACAGAATATTACAGATTCTGCTACGAATGCTTGAAAATAACCATGGGCAAAAGTATGGCGATAGAGAAGGGGATGTAAATCTACTGACTGAGTAGCCGTGTACGAACAGCACAATATATAAGTGAATAAGACAAGAATAATCATACAAAAAGTAACGACCTACAATAGTGAGTGTATGTGTTAATAATTTCGTCATACGAACAACGAGTGTTCACGGTTAGTTTTTGAGTGACCAAAGTGCAATTATTTATCTCTGCTCTTTTCCGTACAATGAGCAGTAAATAGTTTATATCGATCCGTTCAATCACAAATTTACTTACACGATAATTTGTCTGATATCATTTTTCATAATACTTTTAAAATGTTATGAGAATTACTCATTTTTATCATCAAGACATGTAAACGATGATAAAACAGAAATGTACTTACTATCGGTTCACTTTGTGAAGATAGTCGATCACTAACAAGCTATTAGTCAGATAGAAATATAATTTTATGATGTATATACAACATTTTACTATTTCAAAGAGCGGTAAACGAGAAGAATTGACTATAATATAATCAAGAAGTAAGAAATCGCTGGAAAATACGAGAGAGAACACACGTGAGCCATTCAGAGAGACTGAAAAAGAAAACGAATGTATTGGAACATACTAGAAAACAGGACGCATTCGTATTCAGACATGATAGCAGAACGAAAGAAGACATAGATGAAACACATATAATGCTTACTTTCCTCTACAGGCAACATAAAGTGAGAAAATATTCAGAAGATATGTATCGTGAATAAGAAATATTTACTTCCGTCACGTTCTATGAGAAAATCACTTGTATTTTTTCTTATTCTTTCGTATTTCTATTATATCCAAGAACATATTGATGAGACAGAATAAGAAATTCAGAATAAGCTGCTGTTTTCATTCAGACACGTGAAAGAGTACCGTCAAAAATAATAGAGGAAGTGATTCAAGAACATTAAATAAGGTTAAGTTGATCTTTCTGCAACAAGTAACAATGTGTAACATCAGTTTGTAAAAATTAGATCGTGAAATTGTTGCTTTATTGAGATATGAAAAAAATATATAGAAAACGCAATAATCTCCGTTCTAAAGAAACATATTATCCTTCTTCCTCTAGAGCAAAGTGGCAATGGGATGATTCTTTCTAGAATTCTTTTCTAATCTATAATCCCTACCAATAAGTAAAATAGAGGGGTCCGACTTATTGACAAAGTATCAAATCTACTGGTGATGATCAATTTGAAATATAAAAGTGAAGCAGTTGTAATGCTTATTATTCTTTCTTTGCTTGATGATTTGCTGCGAACATGTGGATATCATATTTTATCATAATTTGAGTTTTTTTTATTATCAAAACTCACAATACTGATAAAACAGAACTGAATTAACTGTGAATTGTTTTCGTATTGAATACGAAGAATATAAAATAACAAGAACATACCTCGTGGTTTTGGTGAAGTAAAACAAACTTCCAGTATACCGATGAAAATAGCTATACTTGCGATCATAGCCAATACAAAGACTGGTGTGGCACTTTTATTAAGTATTGAACAGCAGCAATATTTCCTAAGGAAGAGCAACAACAACCATATTTGACATCAAAAGAAAAAGTTATACATATTCTGTCGAATTGTGTAAGTTTTTATTCGATTCATAGTGTTGTTGTAAACATTTCTCACATTACGTACATTTAAAATTGGCTTTACCATATCGTCTGCGTCAACGAAAATTCTCTTCTTAGGAAGTGAACCGTTGATCAATTTAGTTTTACCATCTATATGAACCATTTCAATCTATGAAGAGACAATAGTTAAGGAAGAAAACATCTCTAATACGAGCATATACGTATATCTCTGACCATGGAGATTTTTTACAGAAAACTATCGATGCAGTAAGTTTGTCTAACCCATTCAGTTGATATATAAACTTGCAACTTTTCTATACAATCCCAATGATTTTCAAACTACTCAAAGAATGTGTTTGATAAGTTGAGCAAACTGCACAAGGTTTTCGGGGATAAACTGATACTCGATCAAAACAGTTGCGCAAATACTGCAGTGAATTAAAACGATCATCAGAACTGCTGACACTTATTTAGTATTTGTTAGCAATTGTCGTTTGATCTGAATTTTTACACATTTGGACGAGACATATTTGTTCGACATTAGAAAGTGATGAACTGATAATATTTCGACAGCCTAGACCTTACTGAGACGAAATGGTCTAAGAGGATTTGTATTTCTTCATCTCTCTTCTCCAGTTACGATTATATATTATACCATTAGTAGCTACTTATAATATGATTTTGATGTACAGAAAATGCTTGAGATCATCGAAGACATCCTATTTTGAGCTGTTCTATATAGAGAACTTATTACTAAGTTAATTTTTGAAACCCTAATACACAATTATTCAGAGGACTCTGACTCGTGCTATGAGTCACTTCTATGCTGTACCAATCGTGTTACCATGTGTAACGGACGAACATTGGATAAAGTTTGGTATTTCAAAAACAGAATTTCATCAATTAACCTTTTCTGAGTTTGCGCAATTTGAGATAATGTCGAAATATTGCTTCCACCATATTTTCAGCAAGCCTTGGTTGACAGTATGTAAGTTTTTTTCTTCGTATTCCGTGATATCTTTGGGAACTCTTATATTTTTATTAATTCGATGAATTCGCTGTTACTTTTTGCTGCGATCCTTCTATTATCTAAGGCTACCAACCATAGCATGATCTGAAGGTTCTTTCAAACAGCTAATTCTCACCAATGAAGCGCAGTTTTTTGGCTTTTTAAGAATCCTACTTTTATGCATGCATGTATTCTATAACTTTCTATAGTGTTTCAAGGTAGTTCGCATGTCCTTTGGCCATTTAAGTTCACTTGCATGCAACACTTATAAATTTCAATGATCGAAATCTCTTTATGTCATACTTTATCAAAAAGGTTAATTGATGAAATTCTGTTTTTGAAATACCAAACTTTATCCAATGTTCGTCCGTTACACATGGTAA
>CAJNSZ010002276.1:0-16588 GCA_905329745.1 Rotaria sp. Silwood2
AAATAAATCCAGGATTAGGTCGAACATCAACATGCGTTTTCCTTACAAAACCTGATAAGCACCTTCATTAAATTTGATTGTTTGTTGAAGAAGCTATTGACAAATCAGCTCCATAATCAGTCACTTGGTGATAAAATGCTAACTGATCTTCTTCAGTTCCTATCAAAGAACTATTGAGCTAATTCTGAAGATCAGAACTGATATCACACTGTCCCCCGTTTAATGCCGATATAATAATCTAACTATCTATGAGATCACGAAAAAGAACTATTGTGAATCACTTGATCTAGAAACTGATCATCTGTCACATTATTAGTACGAATATACAAAGTATTGCTATCATAAAACTCTTGACATGTCACCAAGAAAAGGAAGTAAACTGCCAGTCATATATGTACTCGATATCTTCATATGTAGTCAAGCGCAAAAAACATAAACATATACTTCTAAAAGAATTGTTTCGTCGATACAACTTTGTCTCTCTCCGTGTGCTAATCATTTTTAGGGTATGTGTGTGCTTGGATGCGAGTGTGGATGTAGCTTATGTATTACCCACACTCACGTCCCACACCTAATAAATATTGCAGTGTTAGCTTTGCGATAATCCAATTGAAAACAGGTTGTCATATTAGACAGTTGTATACTGATCAGAAAACATGTTTGCAAAAACAATTGCATAATTGAATACGAAAATTTGCTGAACATTAGACTGCTGTTCAGGAACACATACGCTTCAATATGTATAGATATGTATTTATTATTATAGTGATCTATATTTTCAAATGTTTTCAAAGTAGCTTTTGTTTTTCTGATATACCTGAGTTGAACTAATGTAAAAATATTATTTAATCTTTTCATAATCATCTAGTCCGAAAAGCTTAGAAAAACAGAAACTACCTGAGTTGGTCAAAAGGGATCCGTTTACAGTATGTTTTCGGACCCTAATGTCAAAACGGCACCTTTTCGGCCGTAAATGAGCTGTATTTACTGATAATCACGGGGGCAGTAATACGGTGCCGTATTTCCATGCCATACGGTAGCTATGCGGCTATTTACGACACACAAACGGACCATATCGTTCCACCCAGATATATCGAAAATATAGAAGAATATTGATCGATTAGATGAAAAATATCTCTGCACGTGGAAACCCACAACTTTCTACATAATGATCTAATACTCGAAAAGTGTTGTATTCGAGGAGAAGACCAATTCTTAGACACATTTTCTTATTTATTTATATATAGATATCTAATTAGAAAAATCAGGAAGAACTTGTTTGCAGAAAGTTATGGACATTCATGATATTACATAAATATAATTAACTCTTTATCTTTTCTTTGTTCTTTTATAATCTTAGAAGTTTATCCCTAATATCAGATGAAACACTTTAGTTGCAAAAGAGAGATCAACTATAGCTGCTAATGGATTCACTCAAAATCAATTATTCTATATTCATATCACTGATGCTTTACGAGAAATAGATCGAGGAAAAACTTTTTCTATATTTCTTTTATCTAAAGCTTGTTCTCACTATTCAGTGGAAACTTCCATCAGTCGAAGAGAATGTACGGTATGGAGTTAAAACTGAATTGAATGCTCACTATTCAATAGACAGAATTCATCTGGTGAGAAATCTAGATCGGTTCTAATGATCTTCTATATCAATTTCACATTCACTCGTTGGATAGTTGTTGCAACTAATAGTTTCTATTTTTTTTTAAATAGAAGTTTCTGAATACTTCGTGCGTGAAAACAATGTTTAGTATCGAGTGTGAACTTGACAAGTCTCTTCAGGCTCATTCATATTACAAAACGTAGGATGATATTCTTTTTTTTATCGGCTAAGCGAATGCCAGTACTCGACCGAATTGACATTGGCCATTGCGGAAATATCGTTCAATTGAAAGTGATTATATCATCATTACCTCTACTTCAATCACCATTGACTTGACTGTTTTTTAGTGATTTTTTCCGATGTGTGATACACCTAAAAGATTATTGTGAAAAGACTTAGTGAATGTGCTCTCGAACGAATTTCTTATAAGTTAACAATACAACATCTAATTTAAGACAAAATATACGCTTTAGAAAATGTGAAAGTAATAATGAATCTATGTGATAACAATCTAATTCCATCTACTTCTATTTGATAAACGAAAAACTATCCTCTATTCAAGTTGAGAATGCGAATATAGATAAGATTTGATTATGCTCAATCACATCGACGCTCCTTCCATGTTGTAAGACAAACAATTTTCTAACTTGACCAGAAATTTTTATTAAAATACTATTTTTCACAAAATCAAACCAACAATAAAATAAAATAATGATGAACCTCTTTCAAATAAACTGTTGAACCTTCAACAATTAATCGGTTCACTCCTGAACAACTACGTCGTATTTCAGCTCTTGCAAAATTCTTTTTCGCCTTGTCTAAATCGTTGTATTTTACTTTTAATTGCGTTAAACAAGTTAAATGTGTTTTTGTTTCATTAAGAATATGTTCAACATAATAAGTTTGTACAAATGTATTACCTACTGAAGTTATATGCAGAGATTCAACAATTCAGTAGCAGTGTTTCTTGAAAATTCGAAATCCATCAAATTTCTAAAATGATGGTTGAATATTTCACATAATCAAATATTTTAGACATAGAAAAGAAAAGATCCAGAAAGTCGAACGAAAATTCATGTTTGAATAGAACTTCACTTCATAATTATAAATGAGTAACAGAACTAAGTACGGTGAAACCACCTTATGTAGATACCTCTCTAAAGTGGACACCTCTATTCTCGTATTTCGTAATGAAGTACAAACACAATTAAGCCACAAGGTAGTGAGTCACAAAGCAGAACAAGTGAGACAAACACCAATAGTATGCGTTGCCCAAGACACCTGCAAAGGCAAACCAATTGAAGATCGAGCACTTATTAAAAAACTATTGGAATTATCTGATAGCAAAACGGAGCATCTATCAGGTCTATTACCTCTTGTTCCTGGGATGCCTGTCATTTTAACGCAAAATATTGCAATTGAATTGGGTCTTATCAACGGTGTGAACGGGATCTTTCGGCAACTTGTCTATCAGGATGATTCGGTGTCAACTGATATTATTTCGGAAGAATTTTCCAACAATGCACGATATGTTCATCGACCTCTGTACACCTTGGTGGAAATCAACAAATCAAAGATCGAGTGCAATTTAGAACAACTTCTGCCAAAGCTGATTCCAATACCGGTAATGGAACAAACGTTTCGAGTCGATATAGGCGATATGCTTCCAAAAGATAAGAAGCCAAAATCAAATAGAAAAACACTGCTATCCATTAAACGGCGTGCATTGCCATTTGTACCAGCTTATTGCATTACAACATACAAGAGCCAAAGTCAAACATTGAATAAAGTTGTAGTTGATTTAAAACTGCCAAATGAAACCGATGATATTGCTGCAGTCTATGTACCCTTGTCGCGGGTAAAACGCTTGACTGATTTGGTGATTTTGCGATATTTCGATTACAAGGTGTTGTTAATTAAACCCAGCAAGTCACAACTGGCAGAAATTGAACGACTTGATAAACTATATTTAGAGACCCAAGCACGTTTTCCAGAATGGTTGTAACACATTTTCTGCTTTGCATGAAAACTGCTCTTGCTTATGTCAATTGTTATGTAAATAATTTTCTTTTCTATATATATTACTTAATCTATGATCTATACATTTGAATATCTTTTATTGTTCGTATTGCATGTATTAGCAGTAGTCTCTTTTTTTATCGTCATATGAAATGATATGCAAAATATTCAGGTACTACTTTTGTTCTATATATTCATCACATATTCCTTTTTATCATTATAAATTTAATATCTTTGTAACTCATGATTATTTATCGAATTTCACGAATAAACACACGCTGCTACAATACTATCTCATACTTCTCATTAAATCATTTTATGGCACTATGTGACTAGAATGGCCCATAAATTCGACAATGAAATCATGTTTCATCTTAAGCACTTTTTCTGCTAATATTTTGGTATAAATGTATTCTGACTCAGACACATCCAAACAAGTCTTGGAGAACCATATTCAGTTCTGACAATTGAAATCAATTTCTTTCAGTTCGTTACTATTGTCTCTTAGAATAATAATTGTTTCTATTCTGAATAAGTTTTTGTTGAAAGACAAATTGTTTTCATATTACACATCTCAGAGCATTTCAAAATATTGTTGCAATTACCGTGATATAAAAATCAGAATTTTACGATACATATCTTTGTAATAATTCATTGAATCAACACGTTAGCGCGAAGTAGCACGTTTAGCTGCAGATATTACTATCATTTGAAGCTGAGCATATTTTGAAAGTCAATGACAACATTATTGTGGTAGAAGAGATTCGGGACTTTGATATTCTAAAAGTTGCCTCGGGCAAGGTAGAATAGTATATCCTTGCTCTTGCTTGAAACTCTTCAGTCGAGGGTTAAGCGAATCGCTCAGCGACGAGTGTTACTTGTTTTATTTTCGTTTTTCACATATCCAGAGAATTATGTGAAGGTTTTTGGTACAATAAAGGTTTTATTTTCATTTAATCGTTCTATTTATTTAGATAAAGAAGCGAACGTACGGAAACTAGTATGAATATGTGCTCATTCCAAATGGATTGCTTCACGTCAAAGATTTCTCCGACCTACTAGAAGTTAAGTATAATGTTTCATTTCATCTCGTTTCATTCATATCGAAAATAAGTGGAAGGTTGTGCTCCTAGGTGAAAAGATTCCTTTATATATTAATTTAATCTATCGATTCAAAGAAGGTAAACTTTGTAAATCATCACAAAAACGTCTACATTCACAATTAATCGGTCGACATCAGTACTTTCTCTAATCGATTGAAGATGAAACGTCAGTTCTTTTATGATATTATGTTTCGTTCCTAAGAAAAGTATAGATGCATGTGTGTTTCTTTAAGGTGATGGAGTTTTTTTCCGTTTGATACATATAGATTAGTAAACAAAACTGTGTAAAACTTGACCAACTAGTTGTACTTTAGAGTCGATGACTGCAGAATGATACTACTTGTTTTCAACCAGAATAAGATGAGTCTAGTTTTTTCTAGTTGAGTTGTTTTTTTTAGAGAAGCTATAAATTATTTCGTAAGATGCTGACGTTATTTTTCAGATGTGAGGCGTTGATCGAGGTGAAGGAAAGAAAAAAACAATTGATTGGATGGGTTCTGTATATCTTTTTTGATGATAAGTAGCCGTCGTATTAGTGATGGAAGTGTTTCCACTAAAGTTTCCACGTGAAGGAGCAGTAGCATTATGTAGTTGAGAGTGGCATTTCATGTGTAAAAGTTAAGTTTCGATGAAGGTGCACACGCTTTATGATGTATTCAGACGGGATAGTTGATAAATTGAGTGCTTTAGAATACGTTATTAATATTCGATTCTTCGTCACTATTTAATAATTTTTCTTTTAGATCTTTGGGTTCGATCTCTTTTATCGATTAATGGAATTACGATCATGGATTCAATAGAAAGGTTTCGCGTACGGGTGAGCGGCAGTTACTTTGAACTTTTAGATGTGTTTCATGATGCACGTCAGTTATTGTTGTCAATTGGTAGCTACAATGTACTGAATCGCTAGTAAGTTTTCAAGTTAATAAGAGTTTCCTGAAGAGGAAATCGTCTTCTATTAATAATTCACGCTTTTATGTTTAGGCTTCGTCAAACAAAGTCTTCTAAGTGAATACAGAATTTGTGGAATTCCAAATGCTATTTACTTAATATTTTATGTGAGAACATGGTAAACGATCGACGTCAATTGAAGTGAGTAAAAGTTTTCGTGTGACATCACAGACAATTCATCTCAAGCAACCACTTACAATCATTCCTCCAAGTTACTCACTCGTCAGTTTTATGATGATTTAGCTATCCCATTTGTATTGATTAGTCGCTGCTAGAAAGAGATTTGTACGATTCCTTTCAATCAACTTGAACTTTTATCTCTATTGATTATGCTAGATTTTGATTCTCGATCGAATTATTTTCAGGTTTTCTAGTTTCGCTCGTTTCTCAATTAGTGAATATTGGATTCCAAGACATGATCGAGTAAGAGTTTCGCCAAATATGAAGCTCAAAACGTACAGAAAATAACAGATATGATTTTTTTCAGCCTCTTGAAGTCTACCATCCTCTCTTTAATTATTATGAAATGCTATAGATAGCGAGCGTCAGATACATACAATTATGAAAACTACAAATTGATTCTGCATATCTCTCTTCGTAGACATGTGTCTATCATCAACCAAGGTGAAAAAACCATCTATTCAGTTATTCTCCGATCCCTGGAAGCAGTTCATAGTACTCTTGAATAACTCTATATATCCAAATATTCACCCTGAAAATGATCATTGAGGTTAAGAATCGGTTTCATATACCTTGTCATAAACCCTTGAGGCAGTTGATGAGGTTACGAATCGCCTTTATATACCTTATCATAAACCCCTGAAGCAGTGGATGAGGTCAAGAATCGGTTTCATATACCTTATCATCAATCCTTGAGACAGTTGATGAGATCAAGAATCGGTTTCATATACTTTATCATAAACGCTGTCGACCATTCATGAGGCCCATAAACGCTTTCCAATATCGTTTCTGAGAGGGGATCGTGGGTATAGTATTTTAATCAACCCTTTTTACACAGAGTTTCGAAGGTTATATAAGAATGTTTATGTTGATTATCAACCCTTTTCAGGGGTTTATGAAAGTGCAACGTGTCGCAATCCCTTTAAGGATTTATGAATCTTATCAACCCTTCCAGAAAGAGTATTTAACGTTTATAAACTCCGTATTAAACTCTTTTTAGAGGATTTATAACATGGTTTATGACTCTTTCATAAACGGTTGAAAAGGGTTTGTTACACGTTGCACTTTCATAAACCCCTTTTTTGTTTTTTATTCTACGCTTTTTTTTTACAGCACACCCATACCCTTACTCTCTTCACTACGAGAATTCTTCATTCTTCGAAGGCGATGTTTATTAATTCGAACTCTTACCACTAACAAGCATTTTCGACTCATACAGAACGTGCTTCGCTATTGTCAACAACAGCTATTTCAACACGATACATCGAACCGCTCGCTCTTGCATAAGTGTTGTTTCGAAAAGAAACACAACGTTGAAATCATACTCAAAGAGTGATTTTTCGACGCACACAAACAACAAAGTTGAAATAGACATCAGTTTTTAGCCATCGTCAGTATTATTGAAAAAGCTTCAACTTACCGATTAGGCAAACTCTTTTATAAAAAACCATCAACATGAACAAAAACCCGACATTCTCAACGAATCCTGAATCATTTGTCTGCATTTGGCTAGATCAACACATTCATTCGAAGCACAATCAGGAAGTAATGGAAAAACTCCGTCTAATCATCAATTATCTGAGCATCTTTGACAATGAACAGCGATGTGAAGAATACATTCGACAAACTCAAACGGAGCAGATAGTCCTAATTGTTTCAGGTGCACTAGGTCGAGAACTAGTGTCACGTATACACAATCTGCCGCAACTTGCAGCATGTTATGTCTTTTGTAAGAACGTTACATTAAATAAAGAATGGGCTGATAAGTATTATAAGGTACATCTATTTAGATTTCATTCTATTCATGATAGAACTTCTTTTTAGGTGAAAGATGTTATTGTTAAGCCAGATGATTTGATCTCAAAAATCTCCAACGATCAGTTTATTCGCAACAAACTCGAAGAGAGTAGCTCAATCTCAATAATGATCAAAGATTCCCCTACGCTAAAAGAGCACAATGTTTTATTCATGTGGTTTCAACTGTACATTGAGGTTCTTCTACGAATGCATCACAAGTTGTGTGATCGACAAGATATGATTGATCTTTGTAAGAAACGGTACGGGGACAATCGACTAGAGATGAACATCATTCATGAATTTGAAACTGCATACAAACCCGAACTTGCTATTTGGTGGTACACTCGGGAATCTTGCTTCTATCGAATCATGAATAAAGCTTTACGTGGACCAGATTTCGATACTATCTTCGATTTTCGATTCTTTATTACGGACATAGCGAAAGAGATAAAAAGTGAATATGAAAAGTTTATTCGGACGACGAAAATGCGTGAAGCGTTCCATGTTTATCGAGGACAGAGAATCAGCAATGATGAGCTGAAACTGATGAAGGAAAGTCAAGGTGAATTTTTATCGATGAATTCTTTCCTATCGACGAGTCTAAGTCGATCTGTGGCTCTCAATTTCATTAGCTCGATTATCCTTGCTGACGGCTATCAGCGAATTCTATTCGAAATCGAAATAAATCCACAACAGAAAACAAAAGCTTTTGCTAATATTAAAGAGAGCAGCTACTTCAGAAAAGAAGACGAAGTGTTGATTATGCTTGGTGCTCTATTTCGCATCGATAAAGTTACTGAAGATCAATACAATAAGATTTGGACGGCTAACTTATCCTTAGCTGATGATGACGATTTTCATTTGCGAGAAACTTTTGCTCATATGAAATCGAAAATTAGCGAAGAAACCGACATGGCCTCTCTTGGCAAGATTCTCTTTGAAATGGGTGAATACGATAAAGTGGAAAAATGCTATGAACATATGATGCGCGCAGCTCAACTGGATGTTAGTGCTGCTCACTCTGGACTGAGCAAAGCAGCTGTGGGAAAGAAAAAATTCGATGAAGCCCTCGATCGTGAGCTAGAAGCCTTAAAAATCAGAAAATCAATTTTGCCAGCAGGTCATACTGATTTGGCTGTCTCTTACAGCAGGATCGGGAGTATTTATAGTGAACTAAAAGATTTTGAACATGCTTTGAAGTACTTGAGAAAGGCCATGAAAATTGAAGAAAATTCTTTGCCACATGACTCTCTCATTCTTGGAAAAACTTATCACAGAATTGCCGTTCTATCTAACGAAACAGCGAATTATGAGTTAGCTTTGGAATATTATCAAAAAACGCTCGATATTCGTGTATCAAAATTACCACCTGAAAGTCCAGCTATTGCATCGACCTACACTTCTATTGGCAAGTTTTATCAGAATCAGAAAGATTATGCTGAAGCGCTCCGGTATTATCAAAACTCGTTGGCAATCTACGAAAAAACGTTACCAGCAAATCACAACAGTGTTGTGAAAGCCAAAGAGAATGTTCGCATAATGTCAGAGAAGCGAAAAAAGTAACTTTTGAAAACGTTGAATTTTAGTAATCTCCTTTGGTGTCTTTGTGTCGCTTCATCCGATTGATTTGAACAGTACAAGAATCTTGATCGGTAATTCTCCGTGGTTATAGTCAAGTATGACGATAACCATATATACAGTGGCTCCCAAAATTATCCGACAAGCAACTAGAATTTTTTTCTCACTCTATATCTCCAACAAAATAAAAGCTAGAGAGCTCGGGTTTTCACTAATTTCTAGCCTAAAGTGTCTTGTAGAGATATAGTAAGTTTTAGTTCAATCAGTTAAATAGTTCAGTTTTTATTAAGGAAAAAAAACATAACATACAATTTTTCATCTTCCAAAATTATCCGACAAGTAACTTCGAGAGATAGAAAACGATCAAGCATTGGTAACCTATGTTCTCTATCAGTTCGTGAACGATTACTAGTGTCATCTATAGTAATAAATTACGTTTTGTTGCATCGATAAGTATCAACGTCAGTTGCTTAGTTCATTTTTCTTACAATGGCGCCCAAGGAAGAAGGAGTATTCTTTTGATTTACGAGAAGCTATTATAAAACATTTTATAAACGGTGATTCCGAGCACGAAATTGATCAGGAAATGATTATTTCACGAACTTCAGTTCATTACATCATCACGAAATACAAAAAAACAAAATGTATAGGAAATATTAACGGTCGAGGTCGTAAACGTAAGACTTCAGTACACCTTGATCGAGTTACGCGGCGAAAAATAAAGGTGGATCGGCGAAAATCAGCGCCATCCGTGAAAGCTGAAATTGAAACTGAATTGGGAGTAATCATTTCTGAGCAAACAGTGCGTCGTCGACTACACGAAGCTGGATTTAAGGGTCGTGTTGCTCGAAAGAAACCGTACGTTGATTAAGTCAACCGTGGCAAACGTGTTGAGTATGCTAAAACGTATCGTGAAAAGCCTCTCGGCTATTGGAATCAAGTCTTATGGTCTGATGAAAGTAAATTTAATTTGTTTGGGTCAGACGGAAAAGTTATTGTGTGGCGAACACCGAAGGAAGAGCTCGATCCTAAGTGTACTGTTCCGACCGTGAAACACGGAGGAGGAAATGTAAAGTACTGGGGCTGTTTCTCATCTCCTGGTGTAGGAAATCTTGTATTCATAGATGAAAACATGACAGGAGAAATTTATCGCGATATTTTGCAAAAAAATTTGTTGGAGTCTGTGAAAAAATTGAATTTGGGGAGTAAATGGGTCATGCAACATGATAATGACCTAAAACATCGGACTCAAATAGTAACAAATTGGTTGAATGGAAACGGGGTTGAACGGCTTATATGGCTTCTATTTTCTCCAGACTTGAATCGTATTGAACATATTTGGGACGAGGTTGAAAGGAGAATGAAAAAAGAGAAGCCGAAGAACGAAGCAGAACTAAAACAAGCTTTACTTCGGGTTTGGCACGGTATTGGCACAGATGTCACAAAAAAGTTAGTCGATTCCGTGCCAAATCGATTAAACGAAGTCATTCGAATGAACGGCCATCCAACTAGATATTAACACTTAGAAAAAATTAGTTTTTTGTAATCGAAACATTTTTTTTAATGTACTTGTCGGATAATTTTGGAAGATGAAAAATTGTATGTTATGTTTTTTTCCTTAATAAAAACTGAACTATTTAACTGATTGAACTGAAACTTACTATATTTCTACAAGACACTTTAGGCTAGAAGTTAGTGAAAATCCGAGCTCTCTAGTTTTTATTTTGTTGGAGACATAGAGTGAGAAAAAAATTCTAGTTGCTTGTCGGATAATTTTGGTAACCACTGTATATACGGGGTTGCCCAGTCTGACCGGATACTCCATTAATATTTTTTTTGTATTGTAAGGATAAAACATGCTATTGTTCGGGTCATATGAAAGAGGATCATAGATAACCCTAGATTGGTCCGAAAAACACCATGTTTTATTCTTACAATACAAAAAAATATTAATGTGATATCCGGTCAGACTGGGCAACCCCAGACATATATATCTTAAAATTCCTCTTCCTGATATCCCTATCTCACTCGTTGTGACTGTTTCTGCTGAGCTTAACGTGTAGCATTCTCTACTCTTACTTCTTGATTGAATTGATTGCACAAATATTATGATTTAACCTTCACTTGTCATTACCTGTTACGTAAAGTTTTGTTCTTCCTTCTCTTCGTAACTTTATATCGTCAATTATTTTATTGCTTATTGTTTCAGCATCAATGTATATGTCTTCTTTCATGATGTTCCTTCATACTGTCCGCATATTCTTCCTCTTCTCTCTTCTCTTCACTCTTTTTGTTGGCACCACCTTTCTTCTTCTCTCTCTCCTGCGTGAGTATATAAACGTGTGCTTTTTATGATAATGATGCGATTTTATGATATGAAGAAGCCAAATAAAGCGTAATTCCATCCGCACTAGCGATTCTTCTATCTAAAATCGTCACTTCAAGGATATCGATTTTGTTTTAGTCGGCTTGAAACAGAACCAACGAAAACTAAGACAGACAGCGTTTTTGTCCTACTCCTGCCAGCAAGCGCCGATGGACGTCGAGTTGGTTCCAAGAGATACAGATTAGGACAGAACTCAAAATTGGCGTGGGTGTCGGGTCTGGATGTGCGTGCGGGTGCGGGTGCCCATGATTCTGCTGTCCTAAAACCCACACCCACACCTACAGCCACAGTCACAGCCACAAACACAGCCACACCCCACACTTACACCCACACCCACACCCACACCCACACCCACACCCACACACCCACACCCACACCCACACCCACACCCCACACCCACACCCACACACCCCACACCCATACGCACACCCACACACCCATATGCAACAGAAAATCTTCATTTTGCTGGCTTTTTTATTGGTTATGCCGTTTGGGGTTATATTCTATGTTTCTTACTAACATTTTCGATTTATTATATTATTGGTAAATTATTCGAAAATGATGGAAAATTATTTGAACAAATACTCACTATTATTATTCCCGTATTTCTTTTGAGTATGCTTAAAGTTTATATCAATCTATTTGTTGCCAAATATATTTTCTTACAAAAACAAAATCAAATTCTTGCCATTAATAATCATCGTGTATCGATATGATTTTACTATATTTTGATTTTTTTCTCGATGCTTTTCTTGGCTTAGCTGCATCATTTACACGTATTCTGAATAGTTGTATAATAACAATCATTTATATGGCACGTCTTGATTATTCACCATTGGGTCGACAACTGGAATATCGTGATGCAGGCTTTTGTGCTTATTTAGGTTTCATAAAAATGGAAGCAATTCATCGAAATCCAATTATGTTGGCTTTTTCAAGTATTCTTCTAGTTCATCAACATACGAAACAAAACAAATCATCAGCGAAAGTACGTCAAAAATGGCGTTTAGCCATATTACTAATTCATAATCCATCGTTAATTATCTTGCAAAAAGCAGTTCTTACTCGAAATAAAGGAAATTTAGCATTGTTGCAAACGATGAAGACTTCTGGATTCGAGCATTCAACAAATGAAAACTCATTAAAAGCAATGTTACATTGTGAATATATTGGTCATGGATATATTACATCAAATAATTCAGACAATATATTTTCGAAATTATAATCAAATTATTTTATTTTTTATAAAATCATATAATAAATAAATCCTCAACTATAATAGAAGCTCTTACAGCGACCGATATACATATGTCTTTTCTATTTAATTACTTCTCATCATGTTATCCGGATTTATTTCTGTTGTTATCTAAAACTCTGATATGATTCAAGAAAATAGATTATTGACATTCAAACCTAGACGATCTCTATAAGATTCAAAGTACAATACTTTACTTGAAAACTTTAAAAAGCTGTCTGTATCGAATAGAGATGAATAGATTGAATTTAATGTGAGATATTCAGATAAATGTTTTATGCTTTTTCTTTTTTTATATACTTTGAGTTTTAAATTTGATAAATTTCAATAAAACAATTCTAATAAGAGAACTTTGAAAATATTTATTCCACGTATTTTATCATAAGGATCCAAAGATTTTTGTTTTTGAATGCATATAAACATTTAAAAATTTGTATCGATTGATCGATTTTGATTCAAATAATCATTTTGATGAAAAAAAAATATTAATTCGTTATCATGAATATAAAATTAGGGTTGGCCGTCCAAATATCGAAAGGAAAAATGTCGAAAAAAAGAATATTAAGATGAAAAATGTCCGATAAATGTTTTAGAGAATTCTGATTAGTGAAGGACATGTTTTATTATATGTTATAATGCTAACATTCTAGAAGAGAGAAAATATAAGTAATGAGAGAAAAAATTGATAATGTGTCATTTTTTTCGTTTAGCAACTATAAATGATAATCCATCTAAGTATTCCATAGCATTTATGGCACAGTCATAATATCGTTCACCAAGATTATCTATGCGGCGTTGAATAGCAATTGTTTTTGCTTGCTATTTGGTAGTAGTTGTTGTTTTATTCAATTTGAAAACATATTCGTCGGCTATTAGCAAAGGCTTTTCTTTATGTGAATTTATAAATGAAATAACTGGAGGTTTTGCTTCAGTTAAATCTGATGAAGATGGAACAGCTTCAGCCATGAAGATAGAATTTTAGTTACATAATAGTTCTTTGTTCAACTCTTTTAGCTAGTTTATATCAGATATTAGTCATCCCCATTACTACTGGTTTAGAATCTAGACTAGTAGAATCATAAGAAAAGCAACAATAATTCGATATTTATTTTTCGACATTTTTCCTTTCGACATTTCTCCAGCACACCAAAATTAGTGTATGTTTTTTTTTAATGATATTTTAATAGAAAACTTTAATAGTTAATAAATTATATTAAAAAATCGAAGTAGACTAAAACTATAGAAAGAGACATTTATTAACCACTCAGATTCGCAAGAAATTTTGGTGAGTACTCTTCACTATAATCTTCATATATTTGAAATACAAGTAGTTAGCAAGCTCACTCGTAAATGAATGATATTGAGAAGAAGTTAGGTTATTTATTAATCATACTACGGTTAAAAAAACATATTGCTTTCCACGATAATTAGAGTCATCTTGAAAACTAATGGTATATGCTAGAGGAAAAATGACTAGAATCTTTCGTCAGCACTGTAAAACAAAAGGTAAAACAATGTCAAATGTAGATGGTGTTGAAATCCCAAATTCTACTTCTGTTTTCTTTTTCTTTTAAAGTTATTCCAAAAATGTTCATGGCCACTCAACTCTGAAAATCGATCTTCAATGAAAAATAACTGCTTGCGTTTCTTCTTTTCTATATTTTCTTCAACTTTATTCTTTGTTGTGAATTTTGCTCTTTAAATGTTAAAACATAACTGTCACACATATTTATATTTCTTGGAGAATTATAAAAAAGCAAAAGTTAAGATCAGCAGATTGATTTCTACCTTTGATAAATAAGTCATTATGTTTTTTTGATTGGATATCAGTATCTATTGTTGATATAATGAAAATAACTGATTAAAATGCAATTCAATTCAAACTGTATCTTGTTTTCATGAACATAATTCAACCTATATTTGATATATCTTTTTATCAATTGAAATTAGATGTTGTTTCAAAACGACTAACATATTGAAAAACAACGGAAAGAAAATCAGAATTGTTCAAATTTGTATATATTAATTAAGAAATATCCATAAGTATTGAGTTAAATAACTTGAACAATGTTAATCTAAATAAATGATTTTATCATATTATTGTCATTAGACTTTCGACTTAATCGATTGTTGAAAACGAAAAGTTGAAACTAACAATTATCTTTTCTTCAACAACTTAGTTGATATGTTTCAATGAATTATTTACCCATACCCGTAATCTATGTTTTATTAAGAAAAGAAAAATCATAAATATATAAATAGTGCTGAGAAAAAAACTACGATTTAAATCAGCTACAGTTTATATGTAAATAGATATGAAAACTATAAGCAAGTTACCTTTAAACTACGAATTGATTAGTAAAAAAAAACATGTACAAATTTTTATTGAATTCGATCACGCTGGAACCCGGATGCACGCAAATAGTTGTACGCGATTACGGCCTGTGTCAACCACGTACAAATTACCTTGAGAGTCGAGTTTGACGCCAGTAGGACCATTTAAGGAAGTGGCAGTAGCAGCACCAGCACCAGCTACGGCACCTCCTGGTATAATGACAGTGCCAATTATTTGGCCAGGCTTAATCAACACTATACGATTATTTAAAGTATTGCTCACATACAAATTTCCAGCGGAATCAAGTGCTACACCCGTAGGATTGGCTAATATTTGTACTGCATTACCAACTTGAACACCGTTTCCAATAATTGTCCCTATATTCTGTCCAAGAACCCAACGTATGACATTGTTAGAACCCGAATTAGCGATTATTAAAGAATTTGATGCTGAATCAAAAAATATACCCCGTGGTAGATTCAACTGAGCCGGAGCATTTCCTTGTCCATTACCGCCAGCAACAACCACAGGAGCAGTAACACCATTTAGAAAGTATTGAATCACTTTATGATTGAGAAAGTCACTGACGAAAAATGATTGTCCATTAGGACCAAGTACAATACTGGATGGAAAGCCAAGTGGAGGTGCATTGTTTGGGGCAGGTGCTCCTGAAAACATACACATATTTCAACAAAAACAATAATATTTGATAATGTTTTTGCTACTGATTTCTTTCACCTAACATGATGTCACTTAATGGGAAAGTAGCAACATATCTATGATTATTCAAGTAATAGAAGAAATTCTAAGTCGAACTCGATCAAAAATTGGGCTATTATGAATAAATGTAAAACCTACTTGAGCACTGATAGGTTCCTCATATGTCTCTCTAAAGAACATTTGAAGAGTCTGATATATTTATTCTTGAACTGAAAAGTTATCTTGAAGAATATAAGAATTATGTTAAGAAATATTTTTTCAAATTATTGAATTTTTTTGCAACGAAAGTGATAATAAAAAGCATAATTGACTTTCAAAATTAAAACGGTCAATATTTATCATTTAATCCAGTGAAAACTTATTCAAACAATGAGCTCTATCTATCTATCATATAACAGTAAGTTCTTTTTTACATGCAAAGATATTCAGTTTTGAAATCAATGTGAATCTCTGGTTTAGAACTATCAACATGTGTTTTATATACAGATAATTTCATCAATGACGTTAACTCTCAAAGACAGCTTTTGAAAACTTTGGGTAGTGGGATTTAGATATAAATCTGAATGATTTGAGAAGAATTATTCGTATAGGATTAGATGAAAAAATAATTGCTTCATCGGCATTTTGCTATCTTTGATGGGAAATT
>CAJNSZ010002277.1:0-16578 GCA_905329745.1 Rotaria sp. Silwood2
GCAAGCAATTCTATTGCGTGTTGCTTCTTAAATGCAATGGATCACTTACTTTGTATTCAAAGTTACTCGATACATGTGTAATACTTATTATATCAGCAATTGTCAACAAATCTACCTGATAAAAGAACACTTTAAATAATATTGAAGGAAGCCTACCAAGGTTGATAAATAGTATTAAGCAATAGTGCTGATTAACTAGTAGTTTTAGTTACCTTCAATACTGTTGCAGTAGACATCATTGCAACAATAATACTTAAAGGTGCTCCTGGTGCAGTATTGAGCTTTTCAAAGGATTCAAATAGAATAGGTTAAACCATAAAAATATCAAACGCTATCATTCAATTGCGGAGTTGCTTTACTCACGACAATGAAAGAGAAACAATAGCAAAGAAACAAAATAAGAAGAGCGACATGATGCAACTTGAGTTGTGAATATATGCAACTTATTGCTTATGGATGCTCATCAAAAAGTTGATATACAGGGTGATCCAAAAGTTCCCGGAACACCTAAGTTTTTATTGAATAAATGATCTTTATAAAAAACTTATTTCATTAAATGTTCGAAGTAGTCACCCTTGTTTGCTATGCAAAGTTTCATTCGCTCAACCCAATGGTTAAATACCTTTCGAAATTCATCTTGTGATATAGCACGATGGCCTTGGTTACAGCTTGTTGTAAACTTTTGGAATCGGAATAACTGTTTAATTGCTGCTTTAAGTAACCAAAAGTCTGATGGTGCCAAGTCAGGTGAATAAGGGGGATGAGGCATTACCATCACTCCTACTTCTTGAAGAAATGTTTTAATATCTTTTGTATGATGTGGTTTTGCATTGTCATGATGCAATTTGATGGCATGCAAACCAGATTTTGGTCTTTGTCGTCGGATATTTTTAAATAAAGATTCAAGGTAATTTTCTTTGTAGTAAGTACCAGATATTGAGTTGCCGGATTCAACCATGTGAATTAACTCCGGTCCCGTTGTTCTAAAGAAAATCACGAACATGTTTTTCTGATCAGATTGGTTTTGTTTGGCCACTGTTGGCGGACTTGCACCTTCAGAACACCATGCCATATTGGATTGTTTTGTTCCAATACTACGGTGATATATCCAGGTTTCATTACCAGTGACAATGTCGCATAAACGCCATTGATCGGACTCTAATTTTGCAAGATTTTCTTGACAAATTTCCATTCGCTGTTGCTTGTATTTTTCTGTTAATTCATGTAGTACCCATCTTGTGCATAACTATTTCAATTTTAATTCATCATGAATAATTCTGTTAATATTACCATATGACAATCCAGTCTCAAAAGCTATATATCGAATGCTAATATGTGGATTTTCATCAATTAATGCACGAATAACTTCAATATTTTTATCAGTAGCTTCGGTTACGGATCGACCGATTCTTGGATCATTGTCTAAAGAAGTTCTACCTTGTTTAAAGCGATGAATCCATTCGGCTACTGTGGTATAAGATACACAACCATCACCCCAAGCATCACACAATTCTTCATGAATTTGTGTTGCGTTAAAGCCAAGTTTGAATCTTGTAAAAATATATAACCGAATATTTGTTTTATCCATCTAATAATACAGCATTCAGAAAAAATAAGCCTCTGATTCAGTAAAAGCAAATGAAAAGTGTTTAATCTTCTCGGTTAATAGTCCAATCCTAGTGCTATTCAAATATTAAAAAAAGATCCCCCCATCAAGTCTAACAGAGAAAATAGATGGTGGTTCCGAGAACTTTTGGATCATCCTGTATATATATATATATATGGGTGAAGAGCGTGCCCATTTTACCGTTGGATCTTACAAAGAAAAATGCCTATAAGTCCAATTTTAATCAACCGATTTTGAAATTTTTTACAAATTTTATAGATGTAGAGGTCCACATTAACTTCTGAAAAAATCAGCCTTTCATCTCTTTCAGCTTATGAGATATCATAGCAACAATGTAAAACTGCTAGCTTCTAACGCCACATGCTGAAATAAGGTCAGTTTTTCGTTATCCCATTGCAATTCTTTTTAAATTCCTTTTTTAGCTAGAAATGTAGAGCTCGCCAAACGCTTTCAGAATATATTATTACTTTTTGCTTTAGGCAAAGTTCTATGAATCAAAAGCTATCAACAATGCACGTTAAGACACTTTGAATTTTTGTGTAGAGCGAGATTGATATCATTGTTATTTCGTTTGAATAAATTTGATTGGGCATCAACGAGAACTAGGGCAAAAGTACTTTGACATGAAAAAGAAATTTTTCTGATAAACTTCGTTAACAGAAAAATTTGATGAGAAGTTAAAAGGAATTGTGTTCACGCTAAAGGTAGAGCGACATTTTCAATTTTGCCATTTCTATAACTCAATGAAAACTGAATCGTTTGCAACAATAATTTGATCCTTTTTTACCTCAAAGAGTAGAGACTATCTCAAAATTTCAAGCAAAAATCTCTCTTCGTTCGAGAGAAAATTCGGTTTTACTAACAAACTGTAGAGCGATATTAAAGTCATTGGGATTCCTTTTTGAGCAAGTTTTATTTAAACAAACTTGATTGAGTATCAAGAGAAACACTAGGAAAAACATTTTTGACTGTTCAAATAGTTTTACTAACAAAATGCCGAATGACTTTAGTGGAAGTAATTTATACCCTAAGACTGTTGAAGCCTATGAAAATTGCATGCAATATTGTGAATCTCCTCCACAGTATAGGGAAGTGGGTGTGGGTGGGTGTGGGTGTCTTCTTCTCAACTGACAATCACACTCACACCCACACCCATCTTATGTATATCTTTCCTTTCTCTATATGTCGTTATACAATCGATATTACCTAGTTTGCATAATCGCGTTACTCTTACGCTTATCTATGCATGATTGAACTTCATTGTGTTTCTGCCGTAATGTGCTTCTCATGTTGTATCATCATTCACCCGTATATTATATATATCCCAAGGGAAAATTTTTCATGTATCAGTGTCAGATCCTTGACATATATGATAAGGATCCTGCAACGATTCGCTGTTTTGGATGGATGTAGGTGTGAGTGTCGATAAAAAGAACGCCCTTGCCCACACTCATATTCATCCACACTGCACACCTACACCCACGCCCACACCAAGCTCCATACTTATTTGAATCAAAGTAAAAATCTTCTTATCTTTTAATTTAACTTCAAAATAAAGTTTATTCTTATTAGAAGAGATATCAATAAGTTTGTTACTACTTTGTAATAATATTGATAGCAAAAAACTTGTTATAGTCATCATGTCAACATCATTTGACACAATTATTGTTGCTAATCGTCGCTATGAAGAACTTTTTAATGCTGGTAAACTTGATGAATTAGTTAATCTTTATACATCCGAAGGAAAAGTTTTACTATCTAATAAAAATAAATATGAAGGACGTGAAAAATTTTTTTAAATTTTGCCAGGTATACGAGATGCTGATGTGGATAACTTAGATTTAACAACAGAAACTGTTATAGAAGCAGAAGATGATCGATTAATTTAAACAGGTTCATATCAACATTCATTAGATAAGGGAAATTATCAAGTTATATGAAAACGTACTTCTGCAGGAACAAATGAATGGCAATTAGATATTGACATTTTTAATTGAATTTATTTTTTATTTTTACTTTCAAAATAAAATTTTCCTATTGATTTCTTCAAAAGACTTTTCCTTTTCAAGATAGTGAATAAATTCTTGACACTGATCGTATACAGACCGTGTCGACTCATTTCATGCAAGAACGAATTTCAAAGAAATATAACATATTTGGCAATTGCAATGACAATGAGGATAGATCTTGCTGGAACTACAGTTCTACATCGGAATCGGAGTTGGAGTTATAGAGAGCTGCGGATCTACGTTTTTGTGGTCCAGAACTCAAGAAAAACTAAATTTCTCTGACTAGGCGTTGATCTAACAATTAATTAAACTTTCGACCCGGTCGAATTCAGGTCTGAAAGGACCCGTAGCTTTATACAGAATTGATGTAAATTACCCATGTGAAAACTACTGCAGGTATACCGATCGGTATATAATGTGCGCTGTAGCGGCGGTTGTTTTTTGAAAGTGTTGTATCAAAACGCATGATAATTTTTGAAATCTATTGAAACTGATAGAATTGAGTTCTTTTCGGCTCGGGGGTGAGGTAGGATGTGGGTGCAGATTTGGGCCTCGTCTTCGCCCACATTCATACCCCTAAAACAAGAACGATGACCACGATGTAATTTTTTGGTTAATTTGAAATTTCATCGAAGTCGAAAGTTTGATAGTCTCGCAAATGATAACAAAAATTCAGAAAGCACTCACTCCTTGAATCATGACGTGAAAGTATTGAAATCGAAGCTGCTTCGTGTTAAAAAAATATTTCAGAACATGCTCCAGTTTGCGGGATGTGAGTGTGAGTGTGGGTGTGGGTGTAAGAGTTTTCTTCATTGCTATCCACACCCACATCAATGACCAAACATATAATTAGTGTGGCAAATAATTAAACTTTATCCACACACATACATATGGACATATTGCGATTACATTTATCTCAATGGATGTGTGCGTGACGATTAATGCTTGAAATTATTTGAATCAAATAATAACAATTTTCTCTTATATTTTAAGCCAACATCAACAATACAATATGAAAGAATTCAATATCAAGCAATACAAAAAAGAATACAGGTATCAGTTTTTACTTTTTTTTCTTCTTTAAGATTATGATAATGACCGTAAGTCCACCTCGGATTCTTTTAATGTACGGTTTTTTTTCTATTTCAGCTATTGAAAAATGCACAAGATAGCAATGAGGTAATTTATCCTGTTCTTTTCTCTGCAAAGATCATTAATGAAATTTTTTTCTATTCCTGTTAGACCTCAATGTCATCACATCGTGTTGTCATCGACAACAACATCATCATCGCTTAACATCAAAAGCGAGTGAGTAATCATGTTTTTTTTTTGAGAATGAGAATAGGGTGAGAGAAGGGACGAGATACCTGTTACCTGAAGAACTTCCGATCAGTTCTTAAAAGCTCGACCAGAAACTGCTTTGGTGCACGTGGCACACGACTGGATCCCCAGACTCATTGACATATCTCTTGAGTGGGAGAGATGCGAATAGAATAACCGTGAATTCCTTTTTATACAATCACGACTTGTTCGTAAGAGAAAGAAAACCGTACAAAAAAAAATGAATCATCGTATTGAATTCATTCGATATTAAATTTCTGTACTCGATGTTGGTTCTGATCGACGACATAGAGATTGCCATGTCGATCAAATGATAAACCAATAGGACAACTGAGTTGATTCGACTGTGCTCCTGAACCGTTTCCACCAGCTATGACACTTCCCTGTGAGGCACCTTTTGGCCAACGCATGACTCGATGATTTCCGTAATCAGCCACATAGACAGTACCCAATTGATCGACAACGACTCCAAAAGGACGACTCAGTTGGTTAAGACCATTTCCTTGTCCTTGACCACCAGCTACGACAATACCTTGTTTTCCACCTTCTTCCCATTTCATTACACGATTATTTCTCTCCTCGGATACGTACACTGAATGATCTTGATCGACAAATACGTAGCGGGGATTGGAGAGTTGATCAAGATGATTTCCTTGTCTATTGCCACCTGCAACCACTGTTCCTTCAGTATCACCAATTCCATATCGTCTAACTTCATGTTTTTCATTGTCAACGACATAGAGAGATCCATTCTCATCCATTGTCAAACCTATACAACAGATGTTTGAGATGATAGTTTCTCCACTAGTACCATTTCGACGAGGCCAACGAACTACTCTTTTATTCGAATAATCGGATATAATGAGACTATCTCTCTCTTTGTCAATAATCACATCAAATGGGTAACTTAACTGATGAGCTCCATTTCCACTTCCATTTCCACCGGCAACAACTTGGATATTCGTTCCATCACATTTCCATTGCACAATGCGGTGATTATCCTGATCAACGACATAAGTAGTTTGATCATCATCGACATACAAACCCCATGGCCAATGGAACTGATTGATTCCACTGCCTTGTCCATTTCCTCCAGCGATAGTGAGACCATGCTTTATCCATTTTTCATTCGGTTGAATTTCAATCGCACTCGCACGTAATGGTGGTGCTGAAATGAAGTAAAAGTATCGAGAAGAAATAAACATCGATTTCATTGAAATGAGTCACTCATTTGTTTTGAACAGTACAGCCCTGCTCTCAATTACAAAAACAATTATCTGCCTAGCTGTGGGTGTGGGGTGTAGGTGTTGGTGCAGATAAATAGACCCGCACCCACACCCAAATAATCATAGAAATTATAATGGTAAAAGTTAACATATAACAAAAATATGAATTTATAACTTTCAAAAGAAACATGATCTTTCGATAATCGGAGGTACGCTCCAAAATGTCAATATAGATATATATTTTTTATTCAAGAAATAATTCTATAATCTTTTCTATTGAAACCTTAATGGAAACATGAAGCGATCATTATATGTTTGACCAAAAAAGAGACTGATAAAAAGTACGAAAAAGTGCAGAGCTTTGCGTTGCAAGAGGACGGATAAAGCATACAACATAACAAAACACTGAACGAACAATAAATGACATGAAACATAGTAAGATATGTTATCAAATAGAGCAAAGCTTCACAGTTGAATAAATTTCTACTCACATTAATATGATATTTAAAAACTTGTGAGTGTGGTCTCTTAAGGAACTTAAGTGTGGGATTCACAAACGCTAATCTTTATAAATAAATCAAAATTATAATCATTTTTACTTTAAAAAATTCTATGTATTGTCAAAGACATTGTCAATGCATAACTGCTTTTCTCCTAAGGATAATATATCTACAATACATAGCATAGATACTAGGAAATAACTTTAGTAACTGTGCGAACTATACGAAATTCAATGAAGTTCAGGAGCTCATTGAAATAGACGAAACTATGAAACTCAAGAATCTGTTGGTAGGCAAAAACTTGTAGAAATTCACAGAAATAGAGCAAGCAATGAAACTCAACGAACTATACATATACTATACTTATGAAGAATCTAAATCACTTCGAGCACTCAAATAATCAATGAAACTTGAAGTTTTCATTATCGCATTTTAAGTTCATACAGATGTGAGTTGTCCATTACTTAAATCTCTAAGAAAAAGAAATATATATACAGAACAGAAGATGATTGATTCCAAGCAACAAGAAAAACTAAATACAGCTTCATATACAACATGTAAATGTAGTCTATCTAGATCATGACACTTCTGAGACGACATACTCCATCGGTTGGGAAGCGCTGATTTGTAATCATACTTTCTTCTGTTCTAGCCTTTTTCGCTACACAAACCAAAATGAAAATATAAGGAAGAATGCTTGTTCTGTTTGCATGGTTTTAAGAAAGTTTCATCATTGGATAATGCTGAAGGTTAAGCATAGCCAGTCTGCGAGAACAAGATAGCTTTTACAAGAAAAATCCATCGTCGAACAACTCTTATATGTACAATAGTTATTCGATGTCAAAACGACTGTATCTACGATAGTGTCCTGTAGAAAGTGAAAGAAAAACAAATCTCTTATTCATTACGAGATGCCCTTAGAGTGATCACAAAATCATACATATTTTATTTTTGACTTTGACTTGGTGTTCAATTACATGATGAGTTTCTTATAACTTCATTCACTTTGAGGAGACATTTCCATAAATGATTCCGTCAACTATGTGGAAAGTCAATGGTTCGTGTTGTATTCCTTACTCGAGATAATGTGAGAGCACAACATTTTCTTAAAGCACCGATTGGTTGCATTTTTTTAATTTAAAACATATTCATATGTTTTCACCGAGATGTCGTGATAGAAATACAAAGGGAACAAAAATCTTATTCTGATAGTCGCCATACGTTTCGAGTCTATGGCTGAATTGTGATATATATTCCAAAAAATAGAGCAACTACGCATGCGAGAAAAATTCTCCGACAAGTAATCATATGATCTGAGAATTTTTTCAATGTGCTCAGTGTATCTAACAAATAACAGTGATTTTAATCAAATAATTCGAATGATCAATAATCACGCTCATTTCGAAGACAACAATCAAGGATATCCTACCTCTATTTATTCGAGGATTGACTTTCATAGTCGACATCTAAAAGCATAAGATATTTGATAAATATCCATTTTCTCGAACGAACACTAACGAATTTTTAAATTACTTGAAGTTTGCTGGCATGTGTCTTTTCTTTTGTTTTGTCAGTGCCAACATCAGTCGTTTTCGAAGCACCTGTAATACAAAACAATCGTTATTTTCGTAAGAGCTTTTTCGTACTATTTTCGATAAAATTTAATATCGTTTCACTATCTGGTGGCTTACTCGGAGCAGAGACTAATGTCACCGATAGCAACAGAAGAAATGAAGGTTCTTTTAGAATGAGAATGTGAATGTGTCAGATCTTCTTTTGATCCGCTTGTGTAAGTCCATTTAAACTTGTGCGAAGAAAAACAAGAAATAATGTGTTATCTTCTTAGAATTGCTAGATGAAGATATCTGAAAACATTTTTTGAGTTTTTCTTAAATTTTGTTTTATTCTATAGAAGAATTAAATTCTCCTTACTATAGTGGCAAAATTAGGCAAACTTGTCTAGCATGCGATCTAGCATAGCGATTTTCATCATTATCATCATTCAATTTCGAAGTAAAATCAACCACATAGATGTGATCAATGCAAAAATGTATATGTGGGTTTTCAGCATTGTTTTTGATAAATTTTCTTTGTAATCTACTAGAGGTGAATTTAGAGATTTGAAATGATGGTGTAAGGGGCTGCTCCCATATTACGTTACTACACTGAGTTGGTGACGTCTGTGACCCGCAAACTGAAATTACATATCCCCAGCTATACTTTTTTATGAAAAGTTTCTCAGCTGAAATGCTTCAGATATGACGTAAGTTGTTGTGTGGATTCTGAACATGGTATTTATCTTGGTTTAAACTTTAATTATGGTGAAAAAGGCTGCAAAATACTCACGCATTTTTGAAAACTCTGTAAGATTTTATCATTGAAATTTTAAAAAAAAGTTTCTCAATAATCAAGCAAAATCGAAAAATATCTGCATAGGTTGTATTTGAAACTCGAAATCCAATGATTCTAATAAGATAAGACACTCGATTTCAACCCTTTTGATAAAAGACTAGGTTAATTGATAAAGATGGTAACTGACGTTGACTCTGATACTGCTGTATCAATTAATTTTTATTTATTTTCTAATTGATCCGAAATAACTTGAATATAGTATACATTGAGCGTGTGGATGAAAAGGAAATCTACACCACCTTTCCCGATGTTGAATTTCGATGCTTTTATCATGAAATAGAAAGTGTCATGATCTGTTGAGTCATTCATGGAAGATTTTGACGAAGATTATATATCTCATTAATGAATTCTAGCTTCATTGTTCCATACGTTTGTCATCAAGTCAGATTAAGGAATAGATCTATTTTTTCGTTGGGCACGACGAGCTCAATAAAATTCTAGAGAACGAAAGTAAAATGAACGATAGATCACACTTATCAATTCATGTTTTTCTTTTAGAAGAAAGTAAGTGCTCTATTATTCTTTCTCGTTCAATATTCTCATTCAAGTGATTTTGACGCATTTACTATAACAGAATATTATGACAGAATCTACGTAGCTCTCCTGTTGTAACATGTTTAATGTCGATTTATCCTACCTTGTCAAAGTAGAACAACAAAGAAAAACTTATTATGCTTTTTAATACATTTTTCGATGACTTTGATCAAATGAGAACTATCTAGTCGATTATCAACAAGTTGAATGTTGGCGTGGGTGCGATTGGAGATGTGGGTATGTGCCGCTTTTTCACTGACACACCTATACCCATACTTACATTTCAACACTTATGCATGGTCCACTTTCTTTTATATTTTAGGTAAAACGATTGATAAATATATCGTCCGAAATGAAACAGGCCTCAAATTATTAGCCAAGCACACAAGGTATTTTTTTCTCTCTTCATATATCTAAATTTGGATTTCTTCCTCCAGTACAATGATTCAACAGTTTTATTAATATGTTTGGCCTTATAGGGAAGTGATCAAAACTTCTTAACAGAGTGCGATCAATTGAGTATTTGTGCTCCTAATCTTAAGTAAGATTTCACTTATACTGAAGCTGATAAGAAAAATCATAAATGAGGAATTAAATGGACAGAAATGAACACTCTTTATACATAAAGGCAGAAAATAGCGAAAACCATGCACATTAAGTATAGATGGTTGATTAATAGCTGCAATATACTTATGGAATTTTTAAAATACCTCTATATTTGTTTTTCTTGTATGTTCATGAGCCTAATAATACCATTTACTACTACCACCATCTCACCTTTATGCCTTCAATAGCGAATTATTGCAGCGCGTTTATTCACTACTGAATAAAAATGTCGAGATAACACTACAAATGTTATATTTGCAAGTCATCAATAGTATTGCTCAGATCATAAATGTAAACAAAAAATATTAATGCAGAGGGTCTGAAAAAAGTCCTACGAGTATTCTATAGTCAATTGTGAAACATTTACAGCTAAGCATCATGCTTTTTTCTACATCTACGCTTCAATAGTTGCCAATTATAACCATCTAATTCTACAGTTATGAGTTACATTATGGATCTTATTATGGTCCAGTTTTTAGTCAACATTAAGACCATAAATGTTGACTTTGAGATTATAAATGTAGAGAGAAAGAACAAATATAGGTTTTGGAAAGCGTCGATAGGAATCCTATAGCTCTTTAATATACATTTTATAGCTAAAAATCAAGATTTCTTCTATGTTTGTCGTACAAGTGTCACCGATTATGACTGCCTAACTCGGCATTCATGCTTATCATTCTCTATATGTATAGTTTCTTTTATGAAATATAAAGTTTTATACAATTTACTGTCTACAGTACCACATTCTTAGTTAAAGGACCAGAAATATCTAGTTTTGGAGTCAAATATGTAGGAGAAATATAAAAAATTATAATTTTTTTCTATTTGAACATAGCTGGATATCAAGAATGATGTTTTGAGTTATCAAAACTGTCATATGACCAATACAAAAGCATGAGCTGATTAAGTCCTAACGTTCTGAAATAATCAATATCAGTGTATCTGAATTCATTGAGATTCAAAATAAATCGTTAAGACCTGCTGGTGATATAACGAATGTTTACAATGGGCTTATTTTTCCATTGAATCAATAATTAGACTAACAATAATAAATAATAATAAGAAAATAAATTCCAAGAGAATATCAACAAGACCAATAAAAAAAACTCTAGGCAAAAACCAAATAAACTAAATTTCTGTTCGAAATATAGAAACAAAAAAACACATAAAGTTTGCTGACAATCGATTGTCGTTGGAAAAGCACTATCATCTTTTAGAAGGTTTAACACTTTGCGTATTTTGTATTAGTATAATGAAGCTAAATAAGACATGTAAGCTTGACATTTTAGTCCCAAAGAGGCTACACTAGCAAAGTCTTTTCAGGTCAATCTTTAGAAGAGAATAAATATGAACTTTGATATGAATTTCAGAAGTCTCGTGGTCTCAAATGTTTCACAGTAGAACTTTTCCTTAAAATGAAACCTGATTTAGTATTCTGTCGTTTTAAAGAAATAATTTCTATTAAAATTCGAAATTAAATTTCAGAAAGTTAAATATTTTTTATTTCGGATGAAAATCTGCTCAGTCGTGTCAAAATGGTAAGTTTCAAATGACATTTAATTCAGTTTTATTGAAGATTGTGCGCCTATTGAAGTAACCTTTAATCTATGAATGATAAAAAAAGTATTTGATTGATTCGTTTAGCCATTTCTTTACTTCTATATTCTTAGTGTAAATATACTCACGGTTTTGTTGTTCTTCTCGAATATAAATGAGTCGATTCCAATCAATTTGATCATTCTTAATACTAATGGTTTTAGTGGTATCTTTTTGAGTAAATCGTTCAAGATTTTCTTGAATTTCATTGATTTTTTGTCTAAGTTCATCGATATCGTTTTCAACAAAATTTTCTTCTTCTTGACGACAACGAATTTCGTTGGTAATTGGTTCAAGTTGTTTTATTATTGTTGTTCTTTGTTTATCAATTAATTCAATAAGATCACGTTGAGCTTTTTCTGCTGCTCTTCTTACTTTGCTGATTGTTGTATTTTTCCATTTTTCAATTTGATCAGAAAGATCTAATAATAAATAATTCGATTTTTCTAATTTTTGTATTTGATCAAGAACTTCATCGTGTGACCTAACGATTTCATTGTCGAATTTTATCAATAATTGTTGTTCGTGTTCTTTGAAATCCTTCGGGCAAAAATATTTTTTACATCCAATACAGAAGCGTCTTGCTGAAGGTTTATTGCAGACTGAGCATAGATTTGACTCATTTACTGTCGCCATTTGTCTTAGAAGAAAATCACTGAAATTATATAATTTATGAAAGTATTTCAAGTAAATTCGATCTAAAATGGATTCATATAAATATTTATAAAGAAATAAATTCATGCCATGATTCAAATCGAATCTCGTTCGAATATCTCAAATATGACTCAATCAATGTGTAGGATGGATATGGACAGCACGTGTGTTGATGTGGTGTGCAAGTGGAGCGGCTGGTGACTTCGACCGTATTTGTGGTGTTAGGGTTCGGGCGGGGATATGATGAATGACGTTTGGATTTGGGTATTAGCATGGGTACGTGGGCATAAGTGTAACTAGCTGAGTAGTTGAAGACAGGCACTATGCTTCATGATGATCAACCTCCTCACCCGCATGACCACCGTTAAGAATATCGACAGACACGCCCAAACCAGCACTCACCACGGCATCCATACTTAGACTCACAGTTCAATTCGCGTCCAACCTCCTATATACATGTTATATTTGTACGGAGGGTGTAGGCGTGGGTGTGTGAATATGGGTATGTCTGAAAGAAGAAGAGCAACCACACCCACAGTCGCACCCTGATCCTCATCAGTGGAGATTTATTTGTGAGCAGAAGCTATTCTACCATTACTCTTACCTACACTCAAAGTTTACCATTGTATTCGTGTCTTTCTTATGCGTACTCTCGTTAAATTCGCAGTTAGACTATATTGATTTTGGTTTTTTTAATCTTTTTCATAACTGAAATTGATGGATAGACTGGGATAAAAAGAAAGGTAGACTGTTTGCAATGTCTTGGTGCTAAGTATATAACATTCAAAGTAATTTCTTTTGCTTTTCTAACCTTCCTAATAATTTCTTCACCACGATCCAGTACTTGAAGCAAAATCTGTCTGGATAATTTCAATTGTGTGTTGTTGTTGATTGAAAGTTTTTGCGTCTTACACTGTTAACATATTTTTATATGAATAATTCGTATCAGCCTGTCGCAGTCTTTTAAGCCTTTATCTTTCATTGCTATCTATGTTTGCCTCCTTTTGTTTGTTGTTCTTATAAAATTCTTATCAAAGAAGTATTCTATGACGAGGCGTGCACATAGCATCATTAAAACATTCGTCGAAAGAGAAGACGATGAATGACGTCAAAGAAGCAAAAAAACCCTCATTTGGTCAATGATATTCATTTCATATGACGTACAAAAATGAATATTTGTTTCAGTATAAATTGAGGTGGTTAAAATCGTTCAAAGAGAGACAATAACTAGCGATGAAATATTTGATTACATCTCTATTTGATAATTCAACTATCGATAGTTAACAAACCACGATTGTTCTAAAAAATTCGTTGTATTTTATTTCATATTGAAATAAATAACGTTTATATTATCACGAACATAAGCCAACTTTTCTTGTAAATGATAAAAAGATTGATAAGTTTCAGTTTAATTCATTTTTCAATTTCAATAGATATATTTTAAAAGATTCGATGCTTCATCTTATTTCTCAATTAAAACTAGTAAAGAAAAAAATATTTAGCTTGCTCATACGGACTTTCAGTCCAACAGTATTAATATTCCCAAAGAAATATTTGATATAAAAATTTATTTATTTTTTAAGTAACTCTTTTCAAAAAAAAATCTATTCTTTTAAGACAGTTCAATGTGAATGTAAGTATCAAAAAGAAGTAAGTTATGCAACTTAATATTTTGATGAATTTATGTGAAATTTTATTGATCATGGAGGCATCAGGAAGATATATGACATATGTGGCAATGCGAGACGTGTACTGAAATTTTATTTTATTTTTTTTCCAGATAATCAAAAGACATCGACATAGAAAGAAAACTTCAACGAATTTTTTATAAGTCAATCCGATATACACATCGATATATTCAAAGCAAATCAAAGATCATATGATTGAACATTACCAGGATGTAACGACAGCTTTACAGAAATGAGCACCAGTTGAAACCTGTTTAAAAAACAAAATATCAATAAGAATCTATTGCTGTTAGAAAAATCAGTTTATAATATCAGACAAATAAACAGATATTCAATAATGGCGAAATTTTTATTGTCTTATGAGTACAGACTATGTCAATATTTACTATTTGTATCTGAATAATAATATAAGTTATGCAAGACAAAGAAAAATATCTATCCTCATTATTTGAAATAATCAACATTAAAATGCGATGGTAAAAAAGTGAATATCGGCCCTTTCTATCTATTTATTTTTGTTTTTCATTTCAATATGAAATACTAAAAAATTATATTCTATATACAAATACAATGTTTTCATTGACCCTTTATAAATAAATTCAAAATTATAGAAAATTAAATTTTCGTATCTTAGTATTCGCTAGAAAATGATAGATGACAATAGTAAAGCATAGAGAATATAAGTAACAGAACATAACTGATAAATATACGTGAAGATATTTCTGGTGTGATTTGTTTTTTCTTTTGTACTCTTTGACAATTGTAGACGAGATATTTTTACAAAGATATTTCTTATTTGATCTATTATGGAATTCTCATAATTAAACTGAAAAAATTCTTTTACAATATCTCTAACCATTTCATTTGTCATACACATCTTGACAGTTCAAAGGACTAATGATAGTGATGAATTCGCTACCGAAATCGATCCTATTTGAAAATTATAAAAAAAATCTTCATTCCTTATAAAATGATTACAAAAGTAATTTATTCCTTTATCTAATTGTATAATAATTTTGATCAAACTACTATTTTTTTTCTACTGATTTGATTATCTATCCGACAACTACCGAGAAATCATCCGCTGGTATACCGACTATCAAGAATATAACTTAAAAGTTTATTTTTTTCGTTTGAATGAATTGTCAGTAAAATTTAATGAAATTTCTATACTAAAACGCAAGTAATTATCTCATTAATATGAATATCTTCGATAATTTTCTTTTTGTATATTTCTTCTTTTCTAATTCAGTTCAATTATTGGATAAAATCTTGCTCATATATAACATTTTAAAGTATGATTTCCCATGTCATCAAAATAAGTGTTACTTTTGTCGATTTTTCAAATATTGCAATTAAGTTGTTAATGAATCGCGACATTTCAAGAACAATCATAGAACAAGTAATAGTTAACAAAATAAATAATGTTTTCTTTTTTACTACGAATAATAGCAATGACAATTTCATTATTAAAAGAAGTTTAGAGTATCCAAGGAATTGCTTTTATGATTCTCAGTGTAGTTTTTTAAAATTCACTATCAAAAAAGTTTATTATGCCCAGTTATTGAAATAACGGTACATACATGAGAAAATCGCTTCAGGTTGTACCTTTCATAAACAATCGTTCTTTTCAAAACCTTTCAATGATTTTCGTCACATTCTGCTTGAAAAAAAAATAAGCGAGAAATCGTTTTTTTTTTATACATTCTTGAATAACATTTATTTGTAGGCCATTGCATACTTCATCAGTCACATTCTCTTTTTAAGAATATAATATTAAATTGTGTCACTGAACGAGTTATGGTCTCATAGTATAAAACGTTATCAAACGGAAAATTAAAAAAGAAAAAAACAATTTGAAATATCAAAAGATGAATTAAAAAATAAGACAAATGAAATCTTCCATGATTTATCAAAAATTTGTATCTTTATTTTAAAGTTTTTTAGTTAGTATATAGACACCGTTTTGTAGAACATTAGAAGATATTCCAATATAGTGAAATACGCTCGAGATGAATTCAAAATATTGAAATGTCTATGATTTATATACCACCCATTAAAAAAAAAGAAATTGAAGATTAAGATATTTTTCTTGTTGTCTTTTAAATGACAGTATAAAATTTAAATAAAATTCTCTCGATAAATATCTATTATCAAACACAATTAGTATACATTCGTTTATATGTCTTAAGTTCCAGCTTACCTCATCGAATATAATTTCACATAGAAGAAAAATTCATTAAACTCTATGACAAATGTATTGTACAGTTCTATTCGATACGAAAGAAAAGAAAACAAAACAGCACTTCTTGTTTCTCCTCCCTCTTTTTTTCTCGTACTCAAAAATTAGTCTCTTGTGTTTTCAATTTCTTTTTTTTTAATGGG
>CAJNSZ010002278.1:0-16577 GCA_905329745.1 Rotaria sp. Silwood2
GACGGTAAAATATCTGATAAAAATAAATCATCAAATGTTGTTTCTGTTGTTGATGATGATGAATAATCATTATCAAGTAACATTTGTACAAATAAATCATCATTATTTATTGTTTGACAATCAATTAACGAATTTTTAAAATCAAAATCAATTAAAACATTTGACGATTCTTCTTGTTCTTCTTCTTGACTAATTGAAGTTGTTGGAAAATATTTAAGAATTTCATCTAATTCTGATGTTGATAATGGTTCAATTTCTCCTTCATTTAAATTCGATATTTCTAATGATGCGATTATATCGACATTTGATAATTCATTCGAATTTCCATTTGATAATGATAAATCTATATATGGAAAAAAACAATAAATTTGTTAAGTTTTAATAGAATTCTTTAGCTATAAATTTTACTATAAATAAGAAAAGAATCCTTTCATCAAGAGAAAGAGAATCAGAGACAAAGAAAAAAACAGAACGAGAATAAAAAGCCTTTTCACATTCTTCTTCTTCTTCTTCTTCTTCCTCTTCTTATTCATGCTACGCGTGACGCGTGAGTATTTACTCAAAGGAAAGAAAGAAAAAAAAAAGGTCCTACCCAGATTTGAACTGGGGCTCCTGGATTCAGAGTCCAATGTCCTAACCGCTAGACCATAGGACCGTTGTCAATACTCAGTCAATATCTATATATCACTCGAACAATCTTCATTATCATCATAATAAATTCATCAAACTCAAAAAAAAACCAAAGAAGAAATTCTAACAGATCATCGACAACCATCTTTATACTCGGCGCATCAATCAATATTTCATTATTAGATTTCAAATTCGAATTTTAATCGACATTATTTTAAACTTTTCAAACTAAGTTTTAAACGTATTTCTTGTTGAGTTATGAAAAATTAGTTGAACTCGACTGTTAAGTGAACTCGAAAATTATTATCAAGGAATTTAATCAAAATTGTTTTCGTATGGATGACTTGTATAGCGTGACATCGAATTGAAAATTATTTTATTAGTTAATAGATGAAATAATATGTAATCAAAAATAAAATAAGATCAAATATTTCAAATATAATACACTAGTTACACTAGTTTACTGCTATTTATAAATAAATATAAAGTATTATTTTAGTTTTTATAATTAAAGACTATTTTATTTAAATAAAATATTTAATACTATTGAGGAGAAAATTGTTTGAACTGATTCAAATTTTTTCGTCTGATATATTTGACATAAGTAGAATTTAATGAAAGTTAATTAGAAAAAGACTAAAATAATAATAATCCATATATGATTATTGCTGAATGATAATCATTTAAAATAGGTTTATCACTTAATATAACAAGAGATTTATCGAAAAATTTCAATCTAAAATATTTGCTCATCTATAAATCTCATGATCTTTTTATTACTCTTAATATTAAAATCAAAACAAATGTTTATTTATTGAAACATTGACTCTTTCAGTAACATATTTTATTGAGAAATGCGTTACGAAAATAAAATTTTGTTAAAAATTTACTATATCAAGAAATAATCAGTCATTTTTATTGTCATATTTCGAATGATACAAAAGTTAAATATATCAGATAAAAAATTTTCAATAAATTCGAGAGATTTTCATGTCAATAGCAGTAGCTATAGAAGTGATTTAAATAAAATTGTTTTAAATTCTAAAAAGTAAAATAATACTTTCTAATTGTTTATAAATAAAAATAAATTAATGTATAATGTATAATATTTGATCTTGTTTGATTTTTGATGATCTATTATTTCATCTATTAAGTAAATAAAATAACTTTTTCATTCGATGTTATGCTATACAAATTCATTCGTTCAAAAACAAATTTGATTTATTATTTTTTTCAATGAAAATTCTCAAATATACTTAACAATCGCATTGAACTAATTTTTCATAACTTAACAGATAATACGCTTAAAATTTAGATTGAAAAGTTCTAAATTATATATTTTTTATTGATTTTAATAAGTAAATTAATTTGTTTTATATATTAAAAGAAAAAAAAAGTTAAATTACCTTGATCATTATTTTTGTATTGTACTTGTTTAATTCGTTCGATTAATTTTGTTTTATTAATATGAGATGATGGAATTTGATATTGTTTACATAAATCACGAAGTTCAACAAGTGTCATTTGTTCGAGTGTTTTTTTATGTAATAATGATAATGATGATAATGATGATGACTGTTGTTCTTCTTGTTTATTTGATGTTAATTCAAGTAGAAGTTGTTGTTGTGCTAATCGTATTTGATGAGCATTAGAAGATGATGAAAGTGAATCGATTTTTGTTACTTTTGGTTTTGATGATAATGGTGAACCAGTATATTCATGAAATATAAGTGGACGATGATATAATGATGTTGTATTAAATGGAATTTGACCACCTAAAATTTTTAATTAAATAATTAATTTAATTTTTAATTAATAAATAACCTTGAATAGCTTGTTCTAAATTTGGATGTTCTTTTGTATCAATATGAAGAATATTATGTTGAATTAAATCTAATGGACCAGGACGATTAACAAGACGATTATTTAATTGATCAGCAAGACGAGCTCGTTTAAGAGCATGTTCAGCATGTTGAAGACTTGGTGCACATTGAGAATCATGTAAGATTCCTTGTTCAACTAATTGATGACGATCAGGACGACGTGATAATTTATCATTTAAAATTTGAGAACGACTTGGTACTGAATCAATTTCATTAGATGAATCTAATTTACGTTTTAAATTTAGATTCGACATATTATATTATTATAGGTGATTCAACTTTTAAAAGAAATAAAAATATTTCATATTAATCAAGAGATTTGAAAGAACGTCATCTACTTTTATTTTGATGATTCAGTAGTAAATAACGAACGGGAGGAAAAAAGCCAATATTTATTTCTGATATGACATTTTATACAATGATAGATGCCACTCGAAGCTGATTCATTATCATCATATCATTTAGATTTTATTTCTTGATTTATACAATTATCAAATTAATAATAAATTATATATAAGAACAATATTAGTATTAAGAGATACATTCAATATCGCTTCATATATAAATTCATTATTGAATAGAATATCGATCGAATGCGAAAAATATATTAACCGATTTAAACAAGTCGAATATATATGTCGTATCGAATTTACATCGGTCAACGAAGTTATAACTTCGACGCTCATACTTATCGAAGTTATTTTTAATAATATTGTGGAATAAATGAACAATTATTAGTAAAAATTTTATTTTTTGATCATATATTCAACAGTAGAATACTCAGTTTAATAAATTATTTATTGATAAGTGAATTCAAANTATCCACAAAAAGCAAAAAATATATAAAAAGATTTATACAAGTAAGATATATATGTCGTATCGCAGTAACACTGAGCAACGAAGTTATAACTTGGTCGACCGATGTAAATTCGATAAGACATATATATATATATAGAATATCTTTATTTATATATACTATTACACAACAACAACAACAACAAAATTTCATTCAAATAAAATTATTTTGTAAATAATTTGAAATGAAAACTGCTGCAGGAATAAATCTTTTTCTGTCATAAGTTTAACTGCTATTGTTTCTAAATGGTTAATAAAATTAGAATTATGTGCTATTTCAAGATTATGTGCAAGTTCATGACATGTCAATATAAAATAAAAATTGAGAATGCTATGTATTATTGATATTGATAGTGATGTTGGATGGCATGATGCAACGAACATTGAAGTTTCCAATTTTTGTAAGTACAAAACAGTTGACAAGCTAACCCAGATTCACTGGTGAAAGCTCATCGTCACGATTCTCCGAACTAACCCTTCGGTGATCGACGACTTTATTCAACATAAAATGTACCTGATCTACATACAGGAATACTATAAAAATCCAAATTTGCTGAAAGAAAAACGAACAATAGTCGAAAAAGGAAGACCGAGTAAGAAAATAAATAGTTTAATCAACGAACCCAAAATCTCTTTATTTGATTGTACTTTTTGCTTCTAATTATATTGTAGTACACCTATGTTACTATAAAATCTTGTTATTGATGTTAACTGACAAACGTATATATTTTTCTGATCTGTACTAATAGAAACTTTTCATTCAATCTATGTCTCTTTTCCTTTTGGTAAACCTATTCAATTGTATACGTCATTTTCATTTTTCCTCTTTTCTTCTTTTTTTATTGTTAAGAATCTAATGTTAATGTGATATCAACCATTTTTTTTAGAACTGTTAGTTGTAACCAAATCAAATGTTTAATTTGTGGGTTTTTTCTGGTCACAGGGACGACGCTCGTCCATGACACTGAAGCGTAAGGATGTACCACACACTTCTCAATGAAATAAAAAGCATTATAATATATATTGATAGTGATGCTGTTTGTAAATAGGGCTGAATTTTATCAACAAAAACTTGTTTATAATCACGAAGATTAAAGAATAATACGCGACGATCATTAAATGTAATATGAGCTAACAGGGATAAATATAATAAATTTCAATTATTCAAAAGATTTGTGATATTAATTTTACATCCATCAATATCTCTATAAAGATGTAATGTGTCAATAGGTATTTTAAAAACATGATTAGCAAGACCTATTAAAACCCAGGCTAATTGTTTAGTTTGGTCAAGTATTTTATTTGTAATAAGTGCATTTCGTTTGATATATAATGATATTGAATGAAATCAATCTTTATGACGTGTCGTATTAGCTGATGGTACAGCTTCACATGAATGATCAATTTAATCTTTGACATGTTCTTGTTGAATAAATTTGATTTGTGTATATGCATGACCTTCTTTTAACATTGAACATAACTTTGCATCATCTTTTGTTTGTTGACGATTAAAATCATCTACACGACTCATAATTTCAGCATGATTTCCATGATAATGATGATCATCATTATGATTTAAATCAGATCGTTGTTGAATAATTTGAACAGTTGAATGAATCTTTTGTTGATTATGTTGAAGTAAACGATGAACAGGTACACAACGACGTTTAAGTATTTCCAATGGTGATACAAGCTTATCATTTATTGTATGTACAACTGTATCAAGTGGTTCTTTTAGATACAAATCGTGCTAATTCACTAGTATATCAATATAATCAAATTCACATAGATGTTTTTGAAAATATAATGAAACTTTATTTTATCATTTTCAAGTGCGCATTACCTACTTTTTTTTAATTTTTTTTTTAATTTATGCTTTGTTTATTTATGTTACACTATGGAATGCTTACATAGGAAGGGAAAAATGAACAAGTGTAAGTTTAATTGCCATAGTTGGGCCAATCCGTAGCATTCCAATTTCCGTGTTCCAAATTGTTGAAATTTATATAGTGCCGTGTAGGGTATGATAAATCATTTATTCTTATATAAAGCTCAACCATTTAATCAGTAATGTCTCGTGTCTCTTAATTAAGTTTTTCACTCTTTTTTGTCTGAAGAAATGTCCTAACGAGTTTTTTTTTTGAAATCCATCCCAATAAAATATATCCTTCAGGAAAGCTTGAGCATCCTGGGTCTGTCTTGAAGATATTTTGCAATCTTTTGTTTATATATCTTCTAACGTACACTTCCATTTGATTTTCATTCGTTAGTGTGAATAAGTCTTCTGCAAAAATAAAAGGGCATCTATGTACTATTCTAATAGCAACTCTAAATTTCCTATTGAGTGATTCTTTGTGTGTTTTCGGGAGAAATGGATAGAAGGGGAAAATCCACGCAAACGTGTGGAAAGACATAAGTAAAAAAACATTTTCTTAAAACGTGAACCGAAAATTTTCTACCTTTATTCAACCACTTCAATTTGACTAAGGTCTTCTCCATTTTTTCTAGACAAAGACCGATTGTAGATTTCAATGTCATTTTGCTCATCCATGTAAATCCTAAATATTTGAATGTGTTAACTATTTCTAGTTGATGTCCCTCCATATGTATCTTTATTTCGGGTCGTTTGATCTGTTTGTAGAAAAGCTGACCTACTGTTTTCTGCACGTTGATTGGTTGTTTCCATTTTTTTGCGTAAGCTGCTATTTTGCTGCACACTTCTGTGCCCTCTTTTTCCAGATAGCTTATGATTGCGGCATTTCGTAATTGGTACTTTTATGAGTACGCTGAGGTCGTCAGCAAACATGTGACCTGAATGGACACCGAGACATTGTATTAGATCACAGTGATAGACTATGAAAAGAAATGGGCTTAGACTACTTCCTTGTGGTAGTCCAATATTGATCTTGTACTTTTCGGATACTTTGTCTCCTAACGCAATGTAAGCTTGTCGATTCCCTAACCAGGAAGCCGTCATTTTCAATAGTGCTATGATCATGCCTAGATCGTGCAGTTTCACCAACAGGCCAGCGTGCCATACCATATCATACGCTTTACGGTAGTCTACGTACAGGGCGAGCGTTGGCATGTTTGTTGCTAGGTTATTTTGGATTTCTTGATAAATTGAGAGAACTCTGGTTGCTAGCAGTCCTCCCTGTCTGAAACTTGATTGTTCAATCAGCACTAACTATGCTCCTTCAGCCCAATTGCTTACTCTTTCCAGAAGTACTTTTTCAAAAAACTTCGAGTGTGTTGCCAAAAGCGAGATTGGTCGGGTCTGGTCAGTTCGCGGTACACCGGCATTAAGTTTGTTCAATGTAATTATCTTTCCTAGCTTCCAAAAATTCGGGTACCGACCTTTGCTCAGCCAAACATTGAAACATTTAAGTATGCAATCAATATATGCTGGCGGGAGTAGTTTGATTATATAGTTAGATCTCTGATCATACCCCGATGATTTTTTCTTCAATTTTTTAATAATTTTCTTTATTTCTGACGATGTTACTTTTTCGACATTGATATCTGGTGATTGGGATAAGGTATTCATGATTTTATTATAGTCACATACAATTTTCTGATCATGTTGTTCATTTTCATCTATATTAGGGCTATTCGCTTGTTCCTTATAATAATTGTAAAGCATATTTGTTATTTCTTGTTGGTCAGAGATCGTAATCGAACCTGCTTTTAATTTCGAGATTGCTAATGTTTTCGGTTTGTAAATCTTCGATAGATGCGACCAAAAATGTTTGCCATTTTTATCGTAACATTCCTGAATAGTGGATAGGAAGGCGTTCCATCGTTCCGATTTATAATTGTACATCTCATTTTTCACTTGTCTGGTTAGTGTTCTTAATAATAATCTGGTTCTTTCTACTTCTACGCCGAAATTCGTTTTTCTTTCTCGGTAGTACTTATTTCTAACTCGATGAACTTGCTTTAACATACCTATAATATAAGGTGGTAACGAAGGATGATACCTATTCCTGTTTCTCCACTTGGTTACTCTATTTTTCAAGGCTACAAGGAAACATGTGTAATTCAAGTACCAATTTTCTGCATCTTGTATTTCTGATTCTTTTATCCAAAAGTCTTACAGTAGTGTTAAAACAATTTGAAACACTGTCCAATTGACTACGGGAAAATTTCTATTCATTTGAAATCCTATTCGATCACTTTTCATAACTATGGGCCAATGATCGCTTGTTCCTGTGTTAAGTGTTTTCGCTTCAGCGTTCTCTATGTTTGTAAAAATGAGGTCAATATGTCTCTCTGATCTTTTAGATGAACTCCTCGTTCCAGGTATGAACAAAAAATTGTTCTTTTCTATCCATTTTTTTAATTGACTACGTCTAGCATTTGTCGTCGGACTTTGCCATTCTTGCGCTGTGGCATTAAAATCTCCAGTTAGGATAGTTTTTTCAGTTATAAATGATGTAAGATCTTCTAAATTTCTTTTCTGGTATTGGGGCCAATAAATTCTAATAATTCTAATTTGTTCCGTTAGTCCTTCTACATCTACAATTACCGTGTTATCTATGTTTGTATCAATACGTGTTGCTTTGAGATGTTTTCCAACTGCTACAACTACTTCTCCTTTGTTATTGGTACCTTTCTGATAGAAGTTCTTAAAATGATGGATGGTAACATCTTTCTATAACTCTCCTACTTCCGTGAATATTCCTACAGAGCTGTCAGAGTTAAAAATAAGTTCTACTGCTTCGAGTGCTCGGGTTCCCCATCCTTGTACATTATAATTAAGTATGTTCAATGAGTTTTGCTGGCATTTAGGATGATTGGTTGGCGTTTCCCATAAACTAAGAATTCTATTAAGAGTATTACCTGAGAACCATTCACTCATTATCGAGCTGACATATTGCACAACTTTGAAAGAAAAGTCCCAGTCGATAACTTTTCGAATCGCTTCACTTTTAACATTAACAAGGGAAGAGGAAAAAAGGAAATAAGGGTTGGGAACAAAAGGAAATGCATCAATGTTCATAGAATATGATAAGGAACTACTACCCATTTACGTTACTTATTGATGAATCTTGTTCCATTCTGTCGTAGTTCGCGGTGTTAGTGAAAGTTGTTGACTTAGTTTGTATTTTGTTACTGTTGGGTTGTAAGGACGAAGATGTTGGTGTTTCTTGTTGTTGTTGTTGTTGATCATTTGTGATAGCGTTAAACTTTTCACTTGCATTCTTTTTGAATACTTCTAGTTGTTGAACTAAGCTTTGCAATTGTTATTTGTTTTTCTTTTCTAATGTTGTATTGATGAGCTATTGAATGATCTTTGCTAGGTCAATCAAACTTTCCTTATTTAATACAGATCTTCTTTCTAACATATCAATTTATAAAATCTGGTTATCCATTTTCAATTCCATTCGGCGTATTATATCTAAAACATCTTTAGTTCGACATACTAACTCATTTTCAGGTTGAATTTGTGGCCTATCTGCTGATTTTAATTAAAGTCCCCATGCTTGTTTAGCTCCATTTATTTGTTTAGCTCCATTTATTTGTTTTGTTTCCAATCCTACATTTTCGACATAGCGAACAGCTTCTCTTTTTTGGCTGATGCTGGGTGGACTTATTAATCCATCATAATAGCTTTTTTAACTTGATCTTTTAATGTTATACGATAATTGTAAACCACTGGACATTCGATACTTATTGATAAATGTGGACCTTCACATTGAGCACATTATATTGGCTNAGTTAGATATCTGATCATACCCCGATGATTTTTTGTTTTTCAATTTTTTAATAATTTTCGTTATTTCTGATGATGTTACTTTTTCGACATTGATATCTGGTGATTGGGATAAGGTATTCATGATTTTGTTATAGTCACATACAATTTTCTGATCATGTTGTTCATTTTCATCTATATTAGGACTATTTGCTTGTTCCTTATAATAATTGTAAAGCATATTTGTTATTTCTTGTTGGCCAGCAATCGTAATCGAACCTGCTTTTAATTTTGAGATTGGTAATGTTTTCGATTTGTAAATCTTCGATAGATGCGACCAAAAATGTTTGCCATTTCTATCGTGAAATTCCTGAATAGTGGATAGGAAGGCGTTCCATCGTTCCGATTTATAGCTGTACATCTCATTTTTCACTTGTCTGGTTAGTGTTCTTAATCATAATCTAGTTCTTTCTACTTCTACGCCGAAATTTGTTTTCCTTTCTCGGTAGTACTTATTTCTAACTCGACGAACTTGCTTTAACATACCTATAATATAAGATGGTAACGAAGGGCGATACCTATTCCTGTTTCTCCACTTGGTTACTCTATTTTTCAGAGCTACAGGAAAAGTGTGTAATTCAAGTACCAATTTTCTGCATCTTGTATTTCTGATTCTTTTATCCAAAAGTCTTGCAGTAGTGTTAAAACAATTTGAAACACTGTTCAATTGACTGCGGGAAAATTTCCCTTCGTTTGAAATGGGTCCGGGTCACTTGGCCGACAATCACTTGGCCGACACATCACTTGACCGACACCATTTCGCCGACGAATTGTTTGGCCGACATGTACACTTCGCCGACAACTCATTTGGCCGACAAATATTTGAAGTCATAAAAAATGAAATTTCTTGAAAATATTGCGTCAGAAAATCTTTTTATTAAAAGTCACAAATATTTATAATGAAAGATTATGGGCAATGCTCCGAAGAAAATCGAACTTATCTCACGGGTAACAGTTTGTTAGCGGGAGACTTGTTTTAACTGATAAAAAATTGTCGTCTGATTTTATTTTGAAAAATGCTCACTATTTATAGGTGAATGCGTGGGAAAAATCCACGCAATATTTTCAAGAAATTTCAATTTTTTTGACCTCAAATATTTGTCAGCCAAATGAGTTGTCGGCGAAGTGTACATGTCGGCCAAACAATTTGTCGGTCAAGTGATATGTCTGCCAAGTGATTGTCGGCCAAGTGAACGCGATCCGTTTGAAATCCTATTCGATCACTTTTCATAACTATGGGCCAATGATCGCTCGTTCCTGTGTTAAGTGTTTCCGCTTCAGCGTCCTCTATGTTTGTAAAAATGAGGTCAATATGTCTCTCTGATCTTTTAGATGAACTCTTCGTTCCAGGTATGAACAACAAATTGTTCTTTTCTATCCATTTTTTTAATTGATTACCTCTAGCATCTGTCGTCGGACTTTGCCATTTTTGTGCTGAGGCATTAAAATCTCCAGTTAGGATAGTTTTTTCAGCTATGAATGACGTAAGATCTTCTAAATTTCTGTGCTGACATTGGGGCCAATAAATTCCAATAATTCTAATTTGTTCCGTTAGGCCTTCTACGTCTACAATCACAGTGTTATCTATGTTTGTATCAATACGTGTTGCTTTGAGATATTTTTCAACTGCTACAACTACTCCTCCTTTGTTATTGGTACCTTTCTGATAGAAGCTCTTAAAATGAGGGCTGGTAACATCTTTCCATAACTCTCCTACTTCCGTGAATATTCCTATAGAGTTGTCAGAGTTAAAAATAAGTTCCACTGCTTCTAGTGCTCGGGTTCCCCATCCTTGTACATTATAATTAAGTATGTTCAATGAGTTTTGTTAGCAGTTATGATGATTGGTTGGTGTTTCCCATAAACTAAGAATTCTATTAAGAGTGTTACCTGAGAACCACTCACTCATTATCGAGCTGACATATTGCACAACTTTGAAAGAAAAGCCCCAGTTTATGACTTTTCGAATCACTTTACTTTTAACATCAACAAGGGAAGAGGAAAAAAGGAAATGCATCAATGTTCATAGAATATGACAAGGAACTACTACCCATTTACGTTATTTATTGGTGAATCTTGTTCCATTCCGTCGTAGTTCGCAGTGTTATTGAAAGTTGTTGACTTAGTTTGTATTTTGTTACTGCTGGGTTGTAAGGACGGAGATGTTGGTGTTTGTTGTTGTTGTTGGTCATTTGTGATAGCATTAAACTTTTCACTTACATTCTTTTTCAATACTTCTAGTTGTTGTACTAAGCTTTGCAATTGTTGCTTGTTTTTCTTTTCTAATGTTATATTGATGAGCTGTTGAGTGATCTTTGCTAGGTCAATCAAACTTTCCTTATTTAATACAGATCTTCTTTCTAACATATCAATTTTTAAAACCTGGTTATCCATTTTCAATTCCATCCGGTGTATTATATCTAAAACATGTTTAGTTCGACATACTAGCTCACCTAATTGATCATTTTCTTTTTCAGGTTGAATTTGTAGCCTATCTGTTGATTTTAATTGACGTCCCCATGCTTGTTTAGCGCCATTTATTTGTTTTGTTTCCAATCCTACATTTTCGACATAGCGAGCAGCTTCTCGTTTTTGGTTGATGCTGGATTGACTTATTAATCCATCATTAATAGCTTTTTTAACTTGATCTTTTAATGTTATACGATAATTGTAAACCACTGGACATTCGATACTTATTGATAAATGTGGACCTTCACATTGAGCACATTATATTGGCTTTTGGCAGTGATGATTAAACTCCCAATTATCTAAGCATTTACTATATCGAGGGTTAATTTTACATTCAGCTTTAGTATGACCAATCATCCAACAGTTTGAGCAGTAAGTTAATTTTAGACCAGGAAGAAATGCAGTTATTGGAAGAAGTAAATGTCCGATTGCTATACGACCGATCTTTCAGATTTCTTCATATTCATTTGCATCGGCTACACAAAATCTATAATCATTTGTTGATCTGGGTCGATGGTAGTTGATTTTTGAGAAGGAACTTGCTGAGCTAATTGATTTAGTAATTTCTCGATAGACGAATTCATTTGATAGATCAGCTAGTGCGTAGCGCACTACCAGTGCACAACAATCAGGTAGAGAACGAGGTCGTTGTATTTCAACATCAATGTTGTCCATTTCATTTGGCCACTTACAGTTCCAAAGTAATAAGAAATCATTTTTTGATGTTACACCAAATTTGTATCGATTTGTGCCAACAGGTATCAGTATTGAAAAGTCTCCTATTGGTTCAGATGATTCTTGTTGGACTGTTTGACGAATCCATCTTGCCACTTTCATGGCTGGTGGTATACTACATTGAGTTATATTACTATCAAATTTTATATAGAAGCAAGGTAGATTATTCGCTACTGCTCGTTTAAGATGTGCTGTTGGTAGATGAAATGGTTTAACTATTGTTGATATTTGTGAAGGAGCTGATGGTGTAGTTTCATGAGGTCTTGACTTCTTTATTTGTCTTTGAGATTGATTTTCGGATCCACTTTCTTCTAATGGTCGTCGTGGTGTTGATGAAATTTGAGGATTTGTTGAAGATGGGCTTGATCGTGTATGCCGATCAATTATAGATGTCTTTGGTATCTGGTTCTGGTGATGATGATGACGATGTATTTCTTGAATGTGATCGAATGTAATTGGATGGTCCATTAGCTGTGGTAATTGTCTTGTTACTTGTAGTCGACTTGATGGTGATTGGGCAGTGGAGCGTGTATGATGAGTCATTGTTTTATTTTGTTGTTGGTTCATGTATATATCCAGGTGTTGTTTCTTGTAAATTTCTGCCATGTAACGTACAAATTGATCATCACTATTCATTTCATTGTACCAATAACCAAAATCTGTATTATCATTTATGAGTTGGATCTCTTCTTGAGATCCACTTGTCTTGGCCATATAACCGAAAAGGATGAGTGGTTAATAGAGATATAATATAGCAGAAATGCAAGAGAAAATACGTCTTATCGCTACTGAGGAATAAATCGAGTGAGACTATATGATCTTGTTGATTATGTTCAATGCATTATTAAGTATTACATTTAAAACGGTATGATGATGATGATTTTTATTTTTAATGCGTCCTAATGCTTTATAGTGAAATAATTTGATTTTGTTAATTCCATTTCATGTATTATAATGCGTTACAATTAAACAAAATAAGGATGTCGAATATATTTAATATATAGTATTGTGTTACAATTAAAGGGTTATGATCATGTTGCTAATGTCCAATGTATTATCACGAGTTACAGTGAAAGGATGTGATGATGTTGAGTATGTCTAGTCCATGACAATGTATTACAGCTAAAACTCTATGAATCTGTTGATATATCGGTATGTATTGTTATGCGCTAGAATGTTACAATGTGATATATTTAATATGTTCAATACATTAGTATTCATTAAAATTTGCACAATATGATCGTTTTGATTATTGCTAATGCATTATAATGCATTACAATAAAAAGACATGATGTTGTTGATTATCTATAATTTATTCTAGGATTTTACCGTTAGAATGATCTTATCATATTCATTATATTCAATGCATTATAATGCATTACAGTTTAACAAATTTCATTATCTTGTTTCTGTCTTTTTATTGGTTACAAAAATAGAAAATATTACAATAAAGGAAAAGTTTTGTTTCGGAAATATTATAAATGAACTTTTATAATTCACTAAATACTTGATTGAATGAAAAATTTACTCTCTACAATTTGACGAAGATCATTTTTTATTTGTTTCAATTACAAGAACTTTCATAAGCAAAAGTTGTAAATGTTCGAATTCAAGACATTAATTTATAGCATGAGACTTTTTATGAGAATTTGATCTCTTTTCATATAACTAACTACGCATATTTTCTACTATCAAATTGTTTTTTTCGAGCAAGTCTCACAACAGAGAAATATTGTAAACAAAACTAAAAGGATTGGTCTTGCTGATATATCATTTTGAGAAGTAATTGCCGGTCTAACTCATACTTAGTCAGTCGATTTAAAAATTTTTAAATCAACTTTTTATAAAATAATCTATGAGACAATGCGTCTTTTATTAGCATGAAAAAAATCTTATTTGCAAGAAGATATAACTAAGTCAGTAAAAATTAAATTTAACATGGACACATATTTCAAAGAGCTTTTCGTTTCTTTAAGAGTACGTTAGTTTCTTTTATGTGCAAAGTTAACCACATTTTTGCAAAATGATAGATAGAAATTTTATTTGGAAGTACGTTTTATTCTCGTCGCTCTAGAAAGAAATCTTCCTTCAACTCATATTGAAAATTTTTCACTTTCCAAAGATCACAATAAATAACCAATTAAATCGAAAAAAAATGTCTAATTCGACTTTACTATTTGCCTAACTTTCATAAGCATCTTTTTTTTAAATATCTTTCAAATCAACTAATAAAACCTTGTTGCATACATTTTCAAAATATCAAACAATTTCTGGATAGATGCGAATAAAGAATGGAGAGTGATTATATTAGTCAAAACTAGCTAATATAAGATACATATAATTTTGTGTGTAGCGTCTGTGTGTATCTTATCTTAACAGTGTTTTACTACTCTGAATGCCACTGATTGGTTCACAGATATCACCGATGCGTTAATGTTCGTTTGTTAGTGAATAGAATTTTTGTGGGTTTTTTCATTATCGTTTAATATCACATAGCGTTGTCGGCATAAATTTCTTTTGGTATATCGAACATTCACGACCATTATTTTAGATAGATATTGTTTTTAAACAATACCGATGACAAAAAGAAAACTGATTTTAACAAAATCAAGAGAACATCGCGTTGTTGAGAAAAAGAAAAATTATTATTTTCGGCCAACTGCTAATCGTGATTATGTTTCTACTACAAACAGTTCGATGGCGAGTTCGAATATGGTGGTTGGTGGTGTCATTGATACAAGTACCGTTGCTGAAGAAAAGTTTGATTGTGCAGGTATGTTGTTTCAAAATTAAAGTCGAAGCTGTTTTCTTTTATTAATAGAGAAACATGATGCAAATATGGAAGATGTTGAAGTAGAGAAAAAATCAGATGATGATATTCAAGAAAATGATTCACTTTCTGATACAGATTCTGAGACTGGGAAACTAGTCATTGATGAAAAATGTATCGAATATGAAAATGAAAATGAAAGAGAGAACGAAATACAAAAGATATTTCAAGTATCTCGTAATCGATCAACTATTGATAGTACAAATATTTTTGAAAGTTTATCAGTATCACCAGTTGACACATTTGCAATTCGTAGTACAGATTGTAGATTATCACCGAATGAAGTAATTAATGCTAGTAAAAGCATAACATCATCACCATCAAGTATGTTAATTGTCTCCAATAGTTCAGATGACAGTTTTAGGGTGTGGATGTGGGAGGGTGTGAGTGTGGGTGTGAGTGTGGGTGTGGGTGTGGGTGGTATGGTTGTCGGTGTATAATTCTATTCACTTAAACCCACACCCACACCCACACCCACACCCTTCTATAGTTGTTGCACCCCTAAATACTCAATTAATTTCAATATATTTGGCCGAAGAATGGAAATAGTTATGAATCCATCAGGTCAATCGTTACGAGGGCATATTTAAGAACAACTAAACAATACTGACTTGAAATAGTCAATGCGATCAGACACAATCAATTTAATTAGTCCAAATTGTTATTATAAAAAGATGAGAAAAGCAAAGATTAGTTAGTTTTCTAAGCTTGACTCATAGAGATTTAGTAAAGACTTCTACATTGAAATAAGTTATCTCTTCTTCAGTCAAAATTTCTCATTATGCCAGATATGGATAACATTCATGGAACGAAATCTACAAGTCGATATCTATTTCTCTGTTTGAAATGTTTAAAAGTTAATCAAATAGTTTGAAGTCTGATATCAATATTAAAGTAAACGTTAGACTAGCTTTAAAGATAATTACATCATTTATTGAGAAATTTTTTTAATCTCAAAGTAAATAAACAATTTTCTTTTAACTTTCGTTCTTTTTTGTTTTAATATACATTCAGCGATGACCAAGGAAAATTGTATAAAGAATTAATATATGAACAATAAAATTTCGATAATCATATTCCATTGAAATTATTAAATTTATTCAAAACAAAGTTCATCTTCGAATGATAAACAAAATGTCAAAATTGGTTAATTGATATTTATATATCATAAGGAATGTCTTCACGTGATTTATCAACAATCAATGATTTAAATGAAAAATCCTATGATTGTGTATGGCAATTCGTCTGAAAACAAATTGAAGAAAAGTCTTCATCAGAACAACAAAAACATGAGGGTAAATTAGGGTGTGGTCGGTATAGGCATGGCATGGTGTCGGTTATAGTATTGTTTCCATCTACACCCACACCTCCATCGATATATCTTGCCGATTTCAATAATTTTAGTTTCTATTGAGACTTT
>CAJNSZ010002279.1:0-16567 GCA_905329745.1 Rotaria sp. Silwood2
CGTGACCATTTGGTCACGGATAGTCACGGGAAATCTGGTCACGGTGATCATAGAGCGATTTTCTGAGCCATATTACACGCAAAATATATGTTTAATATACCGTTTTGTAGCGGCTGAAAAGCTAATAAAATGTAGGTTCCAAAATTATATTGAAGCTCTTCTTTATAATGGGAGTTCGAAAATAGTCAGTCACGGAAAAGTCACGGTGCCGGGCACTAACCCATACCCCTATGCCTAAACCTAAACCTCTACCTGTATCCCTATAATCTTAAACCTATAGCCCAATACTATACCTATATCTATACCCTTACAACTATATTCCTATACCTATATCCTTATCCCTATACCCCACTGCCCATACCCTTACACCCACATCCCACTACCCATACCCTTGTACCTACACCCCACTACCTACACCCTTTTTGTCTAAAGTAAAACCTGTATCCTTATCCCTATTCCTCAATGCCTAGACCCGTCATCTATATTCCCATACGTGTGCTCTTATCTCTCTACATCCTTAACTATAGCCTCAAACTTTTGTCTTTACTCCAACACTTTTATTCTTACTGATTCCCCCTTTATTTCAAGCATTCTCTGTATAACCTCATACCTTTACTCTCAAAACCGTATCACCACACCTATACTCTTATCCTTATATATTTATTCCTTTACCTTATACACGTATGCTCATACTTATAGCTCGATGACTTTAGGATTGTAACTATATCGTTGCGCCTATAGTCTTATGTCTACACCTCTCGGACTCTACTCTCACGCATATATCATTAAGGCTACATTTTATAACTGTACTTTCAGGGTAAAAAAACAAAAATTTCGTATTTCACGGTACTTGAAGTGCCCGCTAAAGTTATACTCGAAAATCTCGTAACTAATTTAGGTCTACTGTCGATGTGCATGACTATTAGTAGTATATCAGTGTTAGCGTCAGTGATGATACATACTGACGCTAAACGGAGATTAAGTTGGTCCTTCTAGTCTAACTGGATTAGGATATCTGCCCGGACAGCAGAAGATGTGGGTTCGAGTCCCACGAAGGTCACTTTTTCTCCATTCTATTCTACATATATATTTTCCTTTCCTTTCTCTTTGATTCCCTATGACTCACATATGTAGCTAACAATCAGTTTTAAGTAATTCTATATAATTCTATCTGTGAAGAAAGCCGAAACAGTTTGCTTTACTGCGAAGTATTTTGAACATCGTAGATAGATATATTAATATAGAAGTTACTCAAACAGATATGCTCGTGATGCAGATTGATTATTGACTTAAAATATTTAAGAGGTTCTCGAGCATAGCTTTGACGCTCACTTCAATTACTAGTAGAACGAAGAACTCAATTTTCGCTTGTTCTCCGTTGCTACAACCATATGTATACTCCATATCTATACCTTCGGATCCATACGCTTATGAAAACAGCTCTATATCTAAATTTCCATGGCTACACCGATGGACCTATACTCGCATGTCTAGATGTTTTTCAGCTTTGCTCAATGCAACGCTGGATGCTGTATGTCAGAATCCACAAGAATATGATTTAGTTTGCATCAAATCTTGGTAGTCCATTCATTCTATTGAACAAATCTAAGTAGCTAACTTTAACGACCACCCACGAGCAAATAGGATAGAAAATAGATATCATTTAATAAATCTTTGGCAGCGAGTGTTAGCGTTAGTGATGGATCACACTAACGCTAAACGATGATTAAGATGCGCCTTCTAGTCTAATTGGCTTAGGACAACTGCCCGGATAGCAGGAGGTGTGGGTTCGATCTCCACGAAGGTCATCTTTTTCATCGTTCTGTCACATAACATCAGTGACACTGCTTGTCTCTTTCGTTCTACATATATTAGAGCTAACAGCGACGTAGACCATGGCTGGCGTTATCATCCAAATGTGGTTCATAGTCGTCCTACTGTTGTGTCGCTCTTGACCAGCGACAAGTCATTGGTTAGGATGGTGTTAATACATTGAAAAGCGTCATTCACAACTTCCGTAACGGACCCAGAATGATGATTATAGTCACCGAAACGGCCAATACCCATAATGAATCCTGTCGTTTTACTCAGTTTTCAGTTGTAAATGGCTGTAAAAGAGAGTGTGGTAGGCGCAGTATTATGACCGTATTGTATCGCATCGTATACTGTTGATCACGGCCATCAATCGGTCGGATAATTGAGAATCTGACTGTTTAAAATTCAGCGCAATATGGTCGTGATGCTACACATATGGAACGGCGGATAAAAACCATCTAAAATAATCATTTACCATCATGCTCATCTGACCTCGGTTACCATTCTAATGGTTATGGTCGTTCGTCATATTAGATTGGCAAAGAGCCTTTTAAGATCGCGAGAGATTGATCTAGCTAGTGACCAACGTTTACAAATGTATTTTTTATCCATTTAACGAGAGAGCTTGTGCTTTTTATTCGTTTTCTAACTAGGAATAATGTTCTTGAAACAATGCTGATATTCGCAATTCTTTCTCACATCTTATTTTAGATTTTTCGGACAATAATTTTCCGAGTTCTCCTTCACGAAAATAATAAATTATCGAAGAGTCGAACATTATTTTAAATAATGAACTTATATCCATTAAAATTTGATGAATTATCAACCATTTACATATTGTTTCTAGTGACGGATAAAAATGCATCATAATTTTAATAAATTATCAACAGCGTTAACCTTATTTTTGATACTGTATCGTAATGCATTGATTTTCAACGTAGTGCCGGTTACTAGAACATTATTTCTACAAAATGCATTGAAATGCATTGAAACTGCGAAAAATAATGTATCACCATTAATTATTTACGCAAGTGAAGTTAGTACCGTATTCGAGTAAAACTTGCCCATATTTGTCTAGGGCAGCGTTCCAAAGATGAAAACCAGCGTTCCAAGCACAACTCGACGAGCTCTATCCAGTGGTATCATTGGATTTCCCATAACACAAACAATGTCCGGAGAAATCGTAAAATACTTTTTTTTTTCAATAGAAAACCCAAAATCCTGTTAGTAAAGCTTGTCCATATTCGTCTAGGACGGCGTTCCAAAGCTCCGAAGCAGCATACCGAGTACAGTTCGATGAGCTCTATCGATTGGTATCATCAGATTTTCGATAGCTCAAATTGTGTCTAAAAAACTTGCAAAATAGTTGTATAATGGTTTCGGAGACTGTGTACCAGAAAAGTAGGGCCGCCGTGGTTGATCCCGTTGCATATTCCAAAATATCCTTCATGTTCTTATTACTACTTGATGGGCTCTATACAATGTTTTGCTTGGATTTGTAATAGCTCAGACTATGTGGGACTAAATCGGGAAAAAACAGATTTGGTTCAAGGGTTTGATGAGTACTTCTGTGTAGGATCCGACTATGAAGAATTTCCAAAAGTTTCCTTGTTGCTCTAGGTACTAGTCGATGAGTTCTATTGAATGGTGTAATTGGGTTATCCATGAGTCGTACTAGTGCTGCAAAGCTCGCAAAAGTTTTCATTTGCCAACGTTTGTTTTTGTATATTTGCGTGTGCAGCTCTTTTAGGAGCATCTTCCAGGACTGCCATTCGCGTTCCATGTAGAGCTGAATGACTTCTATCGATTGTATAATTGGATTTTCAGTAGCCGTAGCACTGTTGTGAAAAGTTATAGAATAATTATATTTTTTATATCATTCAGTTACGCCTAAGAATTCCAGTATTCATATATGTTTGTGTTTTATCGACCGAACCCATGTGAAAACCGAACGCAGACCAGACGCGTTGAAACGCGTTTATAAGCGCGTTCAGATGCGGTTATACTTAAAAACCGGATGCAACGCGTTCAGATGCGTTTCATAGATGCATCTGGAAGCGCTTGTACCAATGGTCGCGTTCAGACGCATCTGAATTCGAAACGACTGTAGAATCGATAGGATATTTTTATTTTATGTACTGCCCACATATCACGTCGTCACGAGAGAATGAGATAATATATCTGCATAGCAACCATTAGCCTCTTATGCCAAGTAGCCGCAACGAAGCGCATGTTGCGCTTTGGAAATGAAAGTTTGAACTCGAGAATCAATAGTGATTTGATTGGCGAAGACAGTTAATGTATGGTATGTCGAAATATAACTGTCCAATAGACATCTAACGACACGATCTTCCTCACCGAATATTCCACTTATTGTAAAAGAAAGAGAAAACTTAAGAATCTATTTTCTTTTAGGTATAATTTACGGGCAACAATCAACCACAAAGCTGATCACTTTATCACAACCATCATCGACGCCTCCGACCGTTTACATATTTTCAATGATCTTGAAGGTGTTACAGAAGTTAATTATTCGCCTGATCACGCAGAAACAGCCATATATGTACTGAAAAACTGATTTGTTTCGTATTTTTCAATTCCACGATCTCTCACTTGTAAAAACTCTTTATCATACTCATCAAATTATAAACACTTCCACAATAATAAAAATCTCTACAAAACAAAAGAAAGACATGCAACTCTTCTTTTATTCGATTGCAACCCATATCAGAGGAGATAACTACTCTATCATCTCAGATAAAAGAAAGAACGATTGCTAGCAAAGTTTTAAAAACAGACGAAATTCACTCAATCTATGTGGTCAGGTCACACAATATATGAATTATATCTCATTCAGTACCCCATACAGACATTCGACATTCCTCCCCAGTTGATCGCCTACATACTGTAAGAACATTAATTAACCAAAGTCGGAGTAATATTGAATAGAAACAAACAGTTCTTATACAAAACCTTGTCGAACGAATCCCGTAAAGATATACTCTGAAGGAAATGCATAATAAGATGCGATGCGGCTGTAACCAGAATCCTGGGAACACGTCATAAAACTCAGTCACCTTACTTATATTGTTCAATACACATTATCGAGACGTCCTTGGAACAAGAATTGGAGCTTTGGGACGCATGCCGACACCAATATGGGCAAGTTTTACTAACAGGATTTTGAGTTTTCTATGGAAAAAGAACAGTATTTTGGGAATTCTCCGGACACTATTTGTGCTATGGAAAATCCAATAATACCACTGGATAGAGCTCGTCGAGTTGTGCTTGGAACGCTGGTTTTCATCTCTGAAACACTACCCTGAACGAATATGGACAAGTTTTACTCGAATACGGTGCTAATTTCATCTGCGTAATTATTTCATGTTTTTTACAAAATAATGGAAAATAATGGGTCATTTTTGCATTATTTGTCCATTATCGGCTGCATGGAGATGGTTCGTCGGCGCTCCATCGAGGCGTCACTCACGACTAGTAGCTTCCTTGTTTGAATGCACTTAAGTAATAGTTGATTATTGTCCATTAGCCGTAAAATACGTGCCCTCATTTTCATATATCTGTTTATATTGTCTTCGAAATCATCATTTCGGCAAACTATGTGAATAGTTCAGTTCTCAGCCAGACAAAAGTGTAATAAGAATAGACATACACGTTGATAATAGCGGATTGCGTTAAACTTAGATGTGAGAGGCAAAGTATCTGTGAGCTTAGATCTGAATCATGGTAGAGCCGTAAATACAGTTTTGCATGCACGTAATTGTAAGCATGATATTTTTTCTCACCCTTATCTATTTCGACACTCATACCTAGATACTGCAATTTATAATTCGGATGATTTCATGAAACTTGAGAGCTAATGCCAAGTGTACTCCGTCTAAAAGATGTCTGAGTAGGCATTTACAATCCACAAAGTTTGCTACTTGTGGATCAACTTATCCTAATCATAAGAGTTAGAGAAACAAAGCAACACATTGCATCGATTTCTAATCGAATAATGCTTCACTCACTTAGAGATGGACTCCAAAAACGTTGAATTCACTCAGCCCACAGTGTGAGATTACTCCAACAGATATTTCATATCACAGATTAACAAACTTAAAATAACGCTCTCACATATCAATACGTTCATTTCCACATCATTGCAAAACAACAGACTCATTATATATCATACGGTACTGTTTTCAGTCAAGCGAGAAAATCACTCCTGTCGTGAAAAGTTGCACACATGGCCGCACACCCACCCTCAAAAATTTTGAAAATCTGATCAGAGATTCAGATTCTTAGACCTCGATCACCTTTGCTCAAACGTTATAAAAAAAATCATTTTTTTCGTAAAAAAGTCTTTGCTTGTCCTAAAAAACCCTTACACTTAAAATTTCAAGAAACCAGTTAGAGATTCGAATTCTCTGATCCCAATTACCGTAATTCAAACTTTGTAAAACATTCCTATTCCCTAAAAATGCATGGGGGACACGTGACTAAACACGTGCATGCAAACATACAAGCAAGCAAACTTATTTTATTTCATATGATCCTTTCTACAGCCGAGGGAACTATTGAGTGTTGAGTAATCGAGAAAGCTATGATTATTGCTGTGATGTCTATCTGTTGTATGCTCTATGTGTGAATGTTGACGTAGAAATAAGATCCTCAAACTCATTCACAATTTGCATGCACTCTCAAACTTCGGGGATAAAGTTTCAGTTGAATTAAAATTTCATGCATGATTTCTACGCAGATTATGTTTTTTTCTGTTCTTCCAGCTTTTTTCTTCAGACGTAGATAGTGAAAGAAAGAATTATTTGTTCACTAATCATTGTGGAAATTTACCCACACCTGAATACAACTCGTATATAACTGTTACGATCATTTAAGCAGTGCACTCTTCGGGTATTTTCGTCGAAGTAAAAAGTGTATACATTGGCAATGGCTAAAGTATGGTGCGTTAAAATTACCTATTTACCGCAGGGAATCAAAAGTGAAGAGCTCTCTGCTAAGTTTGGTGTGGAACAGGCAGATATCGGGATTCCTCATAATCAGCAAGGTCCAAACTATTACGCGTGGGTGAATGGATTTTCAGATGAGTCAAGTGCAAACCAATTTGTGAAGAAATGGAACAATAAATGCATAGGCTCTGCGACAATTAAATGTAAGGCTATTGATACAAAGTCGCAAACATTGCTTCAACGACCGCCATCAGTACCAAGAATTTTCAGCAGAGTATCAGGTTCGGGTGGTCAACAAATCCAATCATTTGGGAACAGGATCTATTCCAAACGTGGTCAAAGTTTGGAATTCGGACGTAAGTTATGAAGCTCTTAGGTTACTCTATTATAAACTGAAAAACTCTTGTATTATTGCAAGGTTTCTATTCCTTGCATAACAACCAATGACACGAAAGAATACAAGGTCAATAGAAAATATTTTCAGCCTTTAAAAATGTGATACTTTTTTCAGAAATGCAAAATGCTGTTCTACTCTAGAATCATGGAAAACCTTTTCTAAAACTCATTAGTTTATTTCTCTTAGTTCCATTTCTATTATACTTAATGACTTCTTATAATAAAAACAGATCGACTTTGCAGTACAACAAGCCACTGCCAAAAAGCGTCTTTCAAAAATGTAAATTCCGCATAGAATCACGGTGAGGGTAATATACGTCTGAAACGATCATTTGTGGTCTCATATAATCACGTATAGCATGTTTTCAAATCATCAACAGTCGCAGAAGTCAATAACTCTGTCCATTCCATGTTATAACATAGGAGTGCTATCCACAAGAAAAAACCTTAGTTGTTGACAGCTGGAATTAACTTATACAAATAATGATCTCAGATCAATCACTACATGGTTTATTTCCTTCGATTCCTGCTTCGATGCACTCTGAATACTTCCGTTTATGAAGAAGGTGCTCATATCTTCAATTAAGAACATTATTTGTTCATACTCGATTATTCTTGAACATTTGACCAACATTTCTACGTGACATTCATGTAAAATACATTATCTTCCCTTTGGAGACGATTTTTCTCAGTTGTGGTTGATTGAGTCATTCTCTTTCTATGACCACAGGATTTACAGTTCATGAAAAATACAACAGATCATCTGTACTTGCTCTTTTTTCAGGTATTCTGACGTCAATGGCATCCAATAAAAACAACGATAGCGATGATGACAATGATTCTAATGGCAATCGAGAAGTCGTAAATCGTCCTTCAAGAGTGGATCGCTGCAATTTCACTGGCTGCTCTTCCAACATACATGATAATTCTTATGCGTGTTCAGCTACTTCAAAAGATTTTATTCGTCCTCTAGTATCTGGTTTTCATGGTACACGTCTTCGGTCTCGACCAAGAGCCCGAGACGATTCCTGTTCCTCTCGAGGGACTGCTTGTCGAAGTGGAAAAGACTGTTTCAATCCATTTTGCAGATTCGATCACCCGTTAGAGTGGCAAGCATGCGAGAATGGTACCGACTGTGAAGAATTCGATTGCAAAGCCAACCATCCGTATGGACGCACAAAACCATGTCTAAACGGAGCTAATTGCAAAAATATCGCATGTGTACTTTTACATCCTGCAACACGCATGCACGAATGCTCAGACGGAGATCAATGTCGTGTTTGGACTTGTAAAGCATTGCATCCGAATAGTCGTCCGAAAGCTTGTTTCTTCGGAAAACGGTGCTATAACACTGCATGTCTATGCTTACATCCACCAGACAGAGAAGTATGCCCGAATGGTGATGAGTGCACTGATTTCCATTGTCAATTCGATCATTCGCCGAGTCGTATCATGCGATGTGATGAAGGAAGTACATGTAGTAATTATTTTTGTGAGTGTCTGCATCCGATCGATTGGGATCCATGCGAACAAGGGAGTGAATGTGTAAATGCTAATTGTTCTCATGCTATTCATCCACAGAATCGCATTTCACCATTTCAGAAAAATCCAATCAATACAGAAAGACAAAAGCACATAGGTCCACTGTTGAAATCCGTTGAGCAACGTGACATTGAACGAGGGCAAGCACAATTACCTATTCTTGCTTCCAAGAACGAATTTTGTCGCCGGTTGAAAACAGAACGAATACTAGTTGTTACAGCAGCTACCGGTAGTGGTAAAAGTACACAGCTGCCGCAATATGCTGCTGAATATTTTGGTGGACTCGTCATATGTACTCAACCGCGAGTCATGGCGGCAATATCTCTGGCACGTCGAGTAGCCGATGAGTATGATGGGACATCGGTGGGTAGATCTGTTGGATATCGAGTAGGTCGTAGTAGTGGTATCAATAACAAGAGTCATGTTCCCGGCACAGATATTATATTCATGACAGATTCGGCACTAATTCAAGAGAGTCAACAAGATCCACGATTGAACAAAGTAAAAGTTTTGATCATTGATGAAGCTCACGAACGTGCGTTAAATACTGATATTGTCATCGGTATAGCAAAACTTTTACTAAGCGCCCGTACTACAGACTTCTACGTCGTTATTGCTTCAGCTACTATTGATCCGATCAAATTTCTAAATTTCTTTGATCAAATCAGTGCTCAAGTACTCAATGTTCCCGGTCGTATCTACGATGTATCTGTTGAATACATTCCTAAATCTGACGATTTGACTGATGTAGAACATGCTATTTCGATCTTACTACAGTCATATGATAAACATCAAGGGCATACGCTCATATTTCTTCCTGGCCAACGAGAAATTGAACGAGCTCTTGAAATTTTTAGTCGTAATATACCCGACAATTGTGTGGCATTACCATTGTATGGATCTCTCTCACCCGAAGAGCAGGACAAAGTGCTACGATTTGACGACGGCCCCACTGAAGAACGTCGAATGGTCGTTTTTTGTACGAATGTGGCGGAGACATCACTTACTATAAAAAATACTCGTCTCGTGATTGATGCTGGCTTAGCAAAAGAAGCTCGTTTCGATTCTAAGCGTCGTCTTACTGTCATCGAAACAGTACGAATATCTCGTTCATCTGCCGATCAACGTAAAGGTCGAGCAGGTCGAACAGCACCTGGACATTGCGTTCGTCTTTATCGAACTGATGATTTAACTCGTCTCAATATTGAGCCTGAAATTCTTAGATCTTCACTCGATCTGGTTGTTCTGCAGCTTGTGCGCTTGCAATTCACGCCGCAGAAGTTTCCTTTTATGGATCTACCTTCATCTGGGACAGAATTCATCGAAAAGTCACTACAATTGTTGAAAGACCTTTCGTGTATTGATATCAATAATGCCATCACTTTACGAGGTGAACTTTTTGTTGAACTTGGTCTTGATCCTCGTTTGAGCGCTTTCATGGTCGATACCTATATCGAGCATAGTCCCATTCTTAATGTCACAACAGCCATCGTCGCTATTTTAACAGCACCTGGATCTCTATTCTTTATGGGAGGTGCAACACAAGAGGCAAAACAAGATGCTCGTGGTCGAATAGCCCAAGGTGCTCAGGAATACGGAAGCGATTTGCTTTATTTCGCTTCAGTATACGAAAAATGGAAAAGCGTTGGCATGATTGATTCTGGCACACACATGTGTGTCAAATGTCAGAAGGTAATCAAGAGAAATAATTCATGTCGATCATGTCGAGCAGCATACAGTGTTGATAATGCTTTAAACAACAAAGTTCTCATTATTATCGAGAGTAAATGCGATGCTTCGATCAAAACAATGACAAACAAACGTTGGAAACTCAATCCTCGTAATTTAATGGATGCAAATCAGAGTAATATTATCGGTATACATCTTTTTAGAAATTTTCCTGAGCAATATGGTCATATACTTGTACCACATTTGCCTAATGAAGGTGTTTGTATGGTGGTAAATGACTTTCGTGCACGTATAACTAATACCAGTGTGTTTGTACAGCGGCGACTTGATAGTGCTTATTTTGTCGCTATGTCAATCACACAATTATCTTCGGGTGAGTATGTCATTGAACGGCTACATCCAATTAGTCCACCCGAAACAGCTAGTTTGAAAGTGATTAGAAATCTTAGCGTCTTCAGTCACGTTGGTTGGGAATTAAATGTCGAAATCCGCAAACAAGCCAACAATTTCAGAACTGAACCATGGAATAAATGGCTTATCTATGAGTATGATCGTCGTCTATGCAATCTTACTGTGTGGGGTGAAGAAAACATGCAAGACTCTATCAACCGTACCCTCACACCTATTGTTCACAATACACTTGACTCTCTTTTGGCTCGGAATCGTTCCTTAGATTGTGGCCCCATTCGAGCATCATTCGAAAGTGGTCTTCATTGTCTGCGGATCGAAAATAAGCACGCTAGTACTAGCACAAAAAATCGACTTGATCTTCATCGTGTTCCCTGTAAAACGTTCGACGAACTCTATGAATGGCTTCATAATATGCTCCATGCACGTCGACAAGACATTCGTGAAAATAATTTCCAACCATGCAAAGAACTCGTCATGAATGAAGATAATTATGAATCTCCTCCTTTCTTCGTTGTCTTCGACTCAGACGAACCATTCAAACGCGCTTTATTGCATTTGTCACCATTCAATGTCTATCCTCAAAAAGCAGACGCATTCGACACCGTACACATGAATGAAAAAGAGACATGGGGTCGTCAACTACTTCTCACATTCAAGAAAGACACACTCTTCTCAGAGGAACGGGTGAAAACTCTACTTAATAAAGACATTGTTAGCTGCAAGCAGATAGGTAAAAAGCTATTGCCTGGTCTTCAATTAATAAATATGCCTACGTCTGTTGACAAAACACTTATTCAAGGTGCACTGGGAAATAATCTCGTGCCGGTACGTATAGATATTTATTATTCGGATAAAGATAATCCTAGGATGGGTAGCTCGTCAGCGCGTGTTTATTTTGAAACAAGAGAACAATGTCTTGACGCGCTGTCTCGTCTAAGATCTAGCTCATTGCTCAAACAACATTCAATTATTATTCACTCGAAGAAAATTCGTCAACTCAAGAAGATCCCTGCCGTTCCTTCTATACAAGAACTCAAAATTGAACCACAAACATTTTTGATTACGGCAATCAGTCGTCAAGTAGCACTCAGTATTTACTCACGATCAACGTCGCAATGGACAGTAAATAGTTCAGCGTGCGTGACTGTCACTTATCATGAGTTATATCCGGATTTCTATGCATTGCTCGAAGCCATCAGCACCCGTTTCCATACGAAAATTGAAAAAATATATATTCCGCAAAAGAATAATACTTCGAAGGCTATCCGCTGCATCTTTACGGATACGAGCCCGCCAAAAACAGCATTGGCTGCTTCAATCTTAAGCCAAGCAACTTCACCGATTCTTATCAAGTTGACAGATGATCGACAAAAACATTTGTTTAATGAATTATTCAACGAGAACATCATTCAAACATGGGCAAATGAACTGAGATTGCTATGTGAGAAGAAAGACAAATATGGAACTGTCATCGAAATTCGTGGCCCTCAAATCGAACAAGGTCAATTGATGCGTCGTATTGCTGATTATAGCGATGATTTTGATGACCGATATCGTGTCCTTGATCTTAATGCTGTTATTATTGGCTTTTTTGGTCGTCAAAAAGCTGCAGACGTTAAATTACGAGATATGAATTCTATATGGGCACAAAAAGGATGTACTGTGACATTCGAACGTAGAACAAGTTCCATCATTCTCTATGCACAACCCAAAGTATCTGCAGAAATGATACGTGATTGCGAGAGTGAAGTGAAACAACTATTAGACAAATTAGCAACAGCAAATTCTGAGGATGAGCAACAAAACGATTTTGCACGCGAATGTAGTTTTTGTCGACGAATCATGGTTGCAACACGTACTTTTCGTATTTGTGGTCATGCTTATTGTCGGTGTGCAACAAATATGTTAAACAAGATTCCTCTAGAGTGTCCCACTTGCAACTACAAGATTCATATTCAAGATTTACAAGAAATGTATAGTAATAATCGTGCGAATTTTACACAATTGTGTAAAAGATCCATCCAAGCATATTTATTATCGTCGACAAATAAGATAGATAATGATTATCTATTCTGTCCTAATGATGAGTGTGATGGTCTAATTAGCCGTAGTCGAGGCTATCAAACATGTCTGACATGTGGGCAAGGGGTATGCGGATTATGTCGTTTGATTGATGATGAACTACATGAAGGTCGTACATGTGCTGAACGAAATGAAGCTCAAGAAAAATTAGGCGACTTTATACCACAACTTTTCAAAACAACTGAAGAATTTACTCGAAACAGTTGGCCAATCGAACTACCATCCATCATTCGTTTCGAGAGAAATCCATATTTATTGGAAAAATCGTGTGAATCTTTGACCCGTTTCTATAAAGGTGTCGAGTCTATTGGAAACAAGTCACCACCTGATCTAGCGCGGGGCATTTTTGCCTTTCATGGTACTTCGGTAGATGCGATCGAGCCGATATGTAAATCAGGCTTTGATCCTTCGCGTCGTCGTGGGCAAGTTCATGGTCCTGGTGAATATTTTGGTATCACAGCAGCGATTTCACATGGGTATTGCAAGAGAAGTAACGCATCAACTAATAATCAAACGATGATAATCGCTTTTATTCTGCAGTGTGATAGAGTTACAACGAAGCCTGGTTTTTGCTATGTAGTTAACAATCCAATCGATTGGTCAGCTGCTTTCAACTTACCGGTAGCAGTTGTCACGTACGGTAAAGATCGTAGCGATCATGCCTCATATTTTGCGATTGCGACCACCTCGTCTATTCAGTCTGACTACCTTTCATCGAAAAAGACATGGCAATCACTTTTCCGCTGGTTTTGGCAACAAGATAACGGGATGTTTGAACCATACAATGATGTGATAAACGGTATCTTGGAACAACTGTATGAGAATTGGCAACTAGGAAATGGACCATCAAATGGCATGACACCTCCATTAATACGCTACGTCGACGACACTCCACAAGCCTACCTAGTCGACTTTGAGAAAAAAACACAACGCAACGCAGAAACTAATTTTTTGCGTCGAATCGAACGTCATCGTCTGCGCCAGTTAGAGATTGAAACTTCACGAAACTGGTTTTATGTCAATGAGCATAATATATGGACTCCTTATGAATCTATGATTCAACAAACAATCGAAACAGCTTACCAAATGTATGCGTCCGGACAAGGACAAATGACAGTTATTATTCGATTTCCGGGTCGTCCCGAACAGTACGAACTTAATTTTGTCACTGGGAGACAAATGAACATGATCACTGGAGAAATTCGGCTGATCTCAAGAGAATAGATTTTCTTTCCTAAACTTCGTTGATATTGTATCGGACAGATATGAGATACAGATTGATCTATTTGAAAATTGTGCTTTGCACATGTTTAAATAGTGAATAAACTAGAATGTCGAATGCATGAACAACCATAATTTAGAATGTATGTTGAAAACCAAACGACAGAGAAGGACGATAAAAATTAGGATAAAGAATCATGTGATACAAGGGCTAGGAGTAGAGATGTCATTTTCAAGTTAATTTATTTTAAATTTTAATTTTTTTAAATTTATTTCTCGATTTAATAAGTTTTTGTGAATTTAAATTGATCATCTGAATCTTCAAAATACATAATCTTAAACAAAAAAAAGATAAGATATAACTAAGGATGCCACAATAACAATCATTCACCGGTCTAAACCGATAATCGTAGATACAGTTACCGGTTCAAGCGGGTTTTAACGAAGGAAGGGTTTTTTTAAAGAAAATAACGATACCTTATAAAGGTTGGCGAAAGCGAATTGGAATCAAGGAATCCGAATCTGAAATCAATTTTTCGAAATATTGAGTTGATTTTTTTTCGCGAAAAAGTTCTTTTACAAAACGATCGCCTCTTCCCTACAAAACTATTTTCTGGGGAATTATTCTTTTAACAAAAATCAACATTTTTTAGAAAAATTATGTAAAAAACGAGCATCCAATCTTGGAAAACCAACTGCAGATTTGGATTCCCTAACTACGATTTACTTTCGCCAATTTTTATGAAGTATCGTTATTTTCTCAAAAGACCCTTTCCCTAGCCCAAAAACAAACTCAAAATTTCGAAAAATTTCATCTATGATGCTTTATCTTTCGATTTGATCTCTAAGCTATGATGTTTTAGGTAATTAAGCATGAAACAAAACTCAATTTATTTCATTTGAACCTTCCTTCAATCTAAGAAATAAATTTTGAAAACCTACTTTCAAAATAAATTAGTTTTTGGAAATTTACATTTGAAATAAATTTTAAGGATTTAAAGGACGGAGCACGGTGGACCCACAAATCGGTCCTATTTCAAAAACACTTTGGAAAACAGCTCCATCTACAAAAAAATGCTTCCCCCTTCAATACTATGCCACTCTCGCTGCACGTGAACGATTTTCCTGAACACTGCATTGTGTATCCTTTGGGGTGTGAGTATGACTGTGGCTGTAGGAATGGTATTAGTCTAGTGTGAGTGTGTCGGTGTCGACAGACCGAGAAACGAAATCCACACTATTACACCCACATCTATCCTGAATACATGGAAGCTGAAAGCTTTCGTTTTTGTTGTAGTCCTTCAGTCAAAGTGAATAAAATGATGTGCGCATTGCAATGCGAGAAATATTGAAAACTGTTAGCATAATTCAACTATAACAGTCATCAATAATGGTCATGAGCAAGAGGGTAGAAACGAAAGGAAACAACCGAAGCAACACAAAATTCCACAAGATGATGTTTTAATGGAATTCGCAAATGCAGATGAGCCAGGATTCGTTGAAGAAGATGATTACGACGAAGTAGTTCAGCCACAAGTGAACATATCTTCAATGCAAATAGAAGAGTTATGGAAGAAAGAAGGCAATGTTTAAGCGGCGACATTGTGAATGACATTTTATTTTTACGAAACTTTCGCAATATGTGATAATTTTGCATTTGATTATCTTTGAAAGATTAATACAGTATGTTGACACATAATGAAAAACAAATTATGTTATTTTCATATATCAATAGGACTTATTTATATTGAATGATGAAATAAATGCACTTGTATGCATATTATTTATTTCTAATGAAATGTATATCAATATTCTATGATCAAATAAAATATAAAGGGTGTCCCAGAAATTCTGATACTTTTTTAAAATTCATCGTTCTCGAATTCAACAAAAGCAAAGTCTTTGAAACTTGGGCAGTTTGTTGGACATGTTTAGTACTACATAACTACAAAGTTTCAGGTCAATAGCTTGTCTTATGGATGAGAACCTGTAACAATACTATTATGTCTTATTTTTTCAAATTTTCCTATGAGTTATATTGACAAAATTCGATATAAAGATCGCTCAACACTCTCCAGTTTTTATCAATGAATGGCTAACGCCAAGGGGGAAAAAGCGAATCCTGGTGGATCCTGGGATCCATCAGAATTCATTAGGATCCGCCAGGATCCATAGGATCCATCATGATCCACCAGAATCCATTAGAACTCATTATCATTTATGAAGATAGATTAATGTTCTGGATGAATCAATGGGAGCACCATGTGCTATTTATACAACTATGACTAGTCTACTGTACAAAGGAAAAGCGGACCTTGAGACGTCCCACGATCTATTGGACTCCATCCAAAGCCATTAGAATACATGGAAACAAAGTAAACAGACGAAGAATTGGCCCTAGAATTTTTGAAAACAAAGAAAAAAGAAATCTCGGAGATTGAGAG
>CAJNSZ010002280.1:0-16563 GCA_905329745.1 Rotaria sp. Silwood2
CAGTTTCTCGAAATTTTGAATTGAGTTTTTTAGATCAAAGAAAGGGTTTTTTGAGAAAATAACGATATTTTATAAAGGTTGACGAAAGTAAATCGAGGTCGAGGAATCCAAATCTGAAGTCAGTTTCTCAAAATTTTGAATTGATTTTTTTGGGTTCAGGGGAAAATTTTTTTGAGACAATAATAGTATTTCCTCGAGTGTAGGAAGAGTTATATGAAATAAAATAAATTTTTGTCTATTATTGTCAGAGTGAAAGATGAGACGTCAAAAAACAGCATGGCTAAGTGTTCGATGTTCGTGCTTTTGATATTGGGCTTTGCACCAATTCGATTTTTCAGACTGAAAGTTCAGTTAATGCGACGTGTGTGATGAATTCTCCATTAATCAGCTGTTTTATAACTGGTTTTCCATGGATGAGGCTTGTTTTTAGCTGAGTTTCTAATTGGTGATGTATTGTGTAGAATTACTCCAGCCAGTCAGGCATCTCGAATCTGGATTTGAGGAAAATATGAGTTCGTTGTTTGTTGTTAAAGAGGTGTAGTTTTTTTGACAATACTGACAGGCATTAAGATATATCCTGATTGAAATTTCCGTCTGATAGTGGAGAAAGATGGACATGATGGTGAGATATTCAACTTTTTTATTTTATATTTTCGTTAGAATCGTAGTAAATGTGGTTATAGCTGTTTTGGAAAAGCTTGTTTATCTCATAAATGCTTTCGCAAAACCAAACTCTATAAAATCTAGTTACCATTAAAATATAACAAGAAATCATAAATGTAGTTTATTGATTTGATTTATGCCGGTGATGTAGTGGTGTCAAAGTAAAAGAATAATCTGATTTATGGAGAACATTTAATTTTCTGTGTCTTGTAATTTAGTTATCAAGAACACAGCACTGTGTCGCATTTAACATTACAAGTGGTTTTTAAGTATGTTGATTTTTCTAGATCATTTAGTAAAAATCTTGGGTTTGTCTCGCTACATTTTTTTTTCACATTAGCATGTCTTGGTTATTCATTCTGGAGATAAATGTTGTTGATCGCTATTCTATATTTATCAAAAGTGATTTGAATAATATCTCTAAGGTTGGACTGATTGAGAGAGAGTGAAGATGACATGAAAACTGAAATGTGTACTAGCTTCATCTATGATGAATCATTTGAGCCATTTTTTCAAATATTTCAAATATAAACTCAATTGCGACATATATTTTTTTGTTGCATTGATGTTTCCAAGCCAATCCGCGAGAAGAAAAATAGCACACAACAGGAAATTATTTTGTCCACAGAAGAAGGTACACAAATGAAAATGTTCGATGCAAAAGCCGAACAATATCGTCGTATCTAATTTAAATACCATTTAGTTTATTTTTTTTAAATAATATAGAAATATGAAATGACGAAACAGATTTTTTTTTGAGATTTTTATATACGAATACTTAATGTATTTTAGAGTCTTGCATCGGTCATCATTAAAGTTGGCTTGAAGTCCACTAATGAAGATCACTGCAATATATTCATTATTAGTTTGCTCTTTACGAACTGTTGTCGAAACAAAAACTGTATTTTTAAAATTATTGGTATCAACGTGGGNGTGTAGTTTTTTTGACAATACTGACAGGCATTAAGATATGTCCTGATTGAAATTTCCGTCTGATAGTGGAGAAAGATGGACATGATGGTGAGATATTCAACTTTTTTATTTTATATTTTCGTTAGAATCGTAGTAAATGTGGTTATAGCTGTTTTGGAAAAGCTTGTTCATCTCATAAATGCTTTCGCAAAACCAAACTCTATCAAATCTAGTTACCATTAAAATATAACAAGAAATCATAAATGTAGTTTGTTGATTTGACTTATGCCGGTGATGTAGTGGTGTCAAAGTAAAAGAATAATCTGATTTATGAAGAACATTTAATCTTCTGTGTCTTGTAATTTAGTTATCAAGAACATTGCTCTGTGTCGCATTTAACGTTACAAGTGGTTTTTAAGTATGTTGATTTTTCTAGATCATTTAGTAAAAATCTTGGGTTTGTCTCGCTACATTTTTTTTTTACATTAGCATGTCTTGGTTATTCCTTCTGGAGATAAATGTTGTTGATCGCTATTCTATATTTATCAAAAGTGATTTGAATAATATCTCTAAGGTTGGACTAATTGAGAGAGTGAAGATGACATGAAAATTGAAATGTGTACTAGCTTCATCTAAGATGAATCATTTGAGCCATTTTTTCAAATATTTCAAATATAAACTCAATTGCGACATATATTTTTTTGTTGCATTGATGTTTCCAAGCCTATCCGCGAGAAGAAAAATAGCACACAACAGGAAATTATTTTGGCCACAGAAGAAGGTACACAAATGAAAATGTTCGATGCAAAAGCCGAACAATATCGTCGTATCTAATTTAAATACCATTTAGTTTATTTTTGTGTACCCAAAAAGTGAGTACACTCTAGAATCGGTCAGTATGTCCGTCCGGCCGGCCGTTTACACGATAACTTTTGAAAGGAGAGTCCGATCGCGATGAAATTTTCTACACAGTTTAGTCTTAACAATATCTCGGTCGAGTTCGAAGATGAGAATGATTGGCCGAGCCCTTCCTGAGTTATTGCAAAAATACTCATTTTTCCCTATACCTTCCCTATGGAAAGATCGACCCAGCCCCACTTTCGTAAAAGACTTTTCCTATCATAGTCAACTAAAACCCCAACTATTATATACCATTCGATAGAGAATTTCACGAGCTACAAAATGGTATATAAAACATAAAGAAACAAGAAGGTTGACTCATCTATCACAAAGATAATTAAAGAGAACTAGGTTATATTTTTGTCCACGATCTAATTGATCCACAATTCGAGCTCTATCTTCCGATCACAGTGATGATACTTCGAGGTTTTCTGAGATGGAGAACTCGAATCTGTATTCCACTTCCATCGAAATACTATTGGTTGAGCAGTGACCAATAGAAATCAAGTTATAGGAAAAACGACTTTCGTTAGGGTAAATCAATGGGAAGAGTTCAAATTTGAGCTGTATTCGGCCCCAAGTCCTATTGGTTTGGCAATAGCCAATAGAAATCAACAGTTTAGAAGGTAGGTTCCCCACTATAATTTTGATATCCACACATTCTAGGATGGCTGACTCGTCTGATTCACTTTTTGAAGTACACATAACTCTCGGATTTAAATCCGAAGTTTCCGCATTTATTTTTAAATAATATAGAAATATGAAATGACGAAACAGACTTTTTTTTTTTAGATTTTTATATACGAATACTTAATGTATTTTAGAGTCTTGCATCGGTCATCATTAAAGTTGGCTTGAAGTCCACTAATGAAGATCACTGCAATATATTCATTATTAGTTTGATCTTTACAAACTGTTGTCGAAACAAAAACTGTATTTTTAAAATTATTGGTATCAACGTGGGAGACTTCTACTTCGTACTGCGAAGAATGGAAAGGAAAAATAGAGTAGGAAGAGACTATTACAATTTTACTTCAAAACATTAATATACTCGTCATCCATAACTATATGGAGTGATCGATACAAAGACAGCTATTTTTGTTTAATAAGTGCATCTGAATATGATCATGAAAAGATGAAAGTACAGCGAAACTCAAAGAAGCACTATTTAAAGTGATCGAAATACAAGATCGCCAAATGATCATCGTCATGGATCAAAAGAGTTGACGAAAAATTATAGACTAAACAATAGAAGATCTGGATATAATCAACGTCATCGATGAAAAGATAGGACGAAAAATATAGATTAAACAATAGAACAGCTGGATATTGTCATTATGGATTAAAAGAGTTCACGAAAAATTATAGACCAAACAATAGAAGATCTGCATATGATCATCGGCATGGATCAAATGATCTGACAAAAAAATATACACTAAACGATAGAAGATCTGGATATCGTCATTATCGATCAAAAGATTTGCCAAAAAAAATATAGACTAAACAATAAGAAAATTTGACATCGGTCAGGCCATATTCGGGTATAAATAGGGGCGCAGTTGAGGTAGTCGGTTATTCGATCAGGTGACTCACTAATATTACTATCAAGAATTTTACTTCTATGATACAATGATGTACAAAATGTGTCTTGCTATTTGGTTTTCTGATATATGTTATATCCAACATATGAAATTCCTTCACTTCATTATTTATTATTACTAGTTCGTTGTTAAACATATTGAAAATCGTAAACAACACTAATAGACTCTAAGCGACTCAACTGCACGATTATGATTGAAGGTATCTATAGCCGATCCGTTGTGGAACCTGACCCGTTTTGAGATCTTTATAAAGGAGAATTAATATACAGTGGACGCATGGGAAAAGAATCACAATATTAGACTGTTCAATTCCCATGCATTATAAAAAATGAATTGGTTATCTAACACTTATTGAGTGTCAATCAATTTCATTTAAATCACGTTTAGTCGTATTAGGATTAATTATATTGGGAGGTCAATAGATTCGATTAGAAGTTTCCCAGACTAATCAATGTATTGAACAATTTAAAAAATGAATAGTTTCATTTGACTTCAAAAAATTCTAGCTGCTTTTCTTCTAATTTTTTGGAATGTCAATAGATTTCAAAAGAAAAAACGCCTACATAAGATTTTAAAAAGTCGACTAACGCAAATAAAATATATTAGAGATAAATTGCTTAGCTAGGAGTTCTGGGGAAGTCAAGAGTTTAAATTAAAATTCAGAAAAAATTCAGTTATTTCGAATTCCACTTTTGGAAAAATGATAGGATTGGATTAGAATTTTTGATAAAAGGAGTCATCTATCTAAAAAAAAAATTATTGAAAAGACGACTGGTTCAATTTCAATTGATTACTAACCAATTGAATAAATAAGAGTATACGAAAGAATAACATGTTTAAGAAATTGTTAGAAATCCATCAATTCTATATTGTGTTATGGAAGAGAAGAAAGGGTCTATTGAAGATTTTGAAAATGAAACTATAATATAAGAATTATTGAAACATCAATATATTAAACCAAAATTTCTAAACGGGAACTTGGTTAGCGAAGAATTTCTATTACACGAACAAGTCAGAATGAAAATTTTCGAAAGGTTCCTCAGTCCAGTATTAGTTTCTTTGAAAAGTCCATAAGATGAATTGAAATTTTATATAACATGGTGAAAATCATCAACTTATTATTATGTACTGTTTCGAACATTTTTTATATAATATGAAAAAAGCCGATAATAATCTTTAATTGTAGCTCGTTTTCGATTAACTAATTTTGTTGATTATTTGATTTATTTGTTTAAATAAATATTGAAAATGGCGTACAATAGCGCTGTGTATCATTAAAACCAATTTTCAACAAATTAAAAAATATTTTTGCTAAAATCTTTCAACATTTTTTTTTATTTGTGAGATAATTCGATGAAATAATGCATATTCCTTCAATGGACTATTACCTAATTACAATGGCAAGGTATACGGCAGATACTTTTACTGAAGATTAAACCTTGAAATATGTAATACTCGTTTGCTTCTTCACTCATATAAAAGATATGAGGCAGAACAAGATCAATTCACTTAATCATTTTCTAAAGTAAACAGAACGTCATCGCGAATGTTCGTTGTTCTTGATTGATCATTTCACCAAATGAGATAAGAAATAAAGCGTACAATGATTATGATATTCAAACGTTGTTTCATCCTTTGAATGTTAGAAGTATAGTTGATGCTATGCCGAGTTGATATGAATCAGTACGAGTAAAAAGAAATTATTCAAACAATAAGCAACTGGAAACGGTTCTACATTATAATGTCAGATTTCCTAGTGTAAAAATCAGAGACTGTATCTTTAATATAAAATATATTTTAATGTAATCATTTCATCGATAAATTTTCGAACACATCGAAACGAAAAATATTATTTCAATCAAGATTTCATATTTTGTTTTAATTAAGGTAAGTACATATGAGTTTAGTCTTTTGACTACCAATACGGTTCGCAGTATTGCAACTACGATTTGTCGCATTGGAAAACTATAAATCCTCTCAATTGATAAGATATAATCTTGAAAAGTCGGCGATTAAAAAGAATAGGAACCCGATCGTACATTTTTAAGAAAAAAAATAAAATGTGATGTGACTGATTCGATTGACTTAATACAAGTAACAGTATTAACTGTCAAAATACATCTGTTGTTGAAAAGCAATATCATCATGTTTTATATGACAAAAATAGCTGAAATATCATATAATTCCATTCATATATTTACAAGACTAATATATTTGAACAAAAAGTTCTCTTTTGATAAAACAGTAGTTTAGTTTCTTTTATATTTGAACAACTAGAAATAAAAAAAAACAAAACTAGAAATAAAAACAACAATATATTATGAATTTGATACATGAAAGAAAAAAAAATGTTTACACTAGGGACATTCCTATTTTGTGAGACAAATTTCATTTTATTTCAGATATAAAATATTTTGGACGTAAAAGCTTGTTAATGCAGCCCCTTTGAAGCTGAAATGTGGAACTCACATATCTTTATTTTATTATACTAGTAAAAAATTATATAAATTGACAAGTCTATAATACGCGATAGCCATTTGCAAAGATAATTGATCGCCACAGAACCGTTCCTCTACATTTATTATTGTATTTTGTTTTCGTTGCTGCAGTCTGTAATGGGAGAGGGAAGCGGGAGAAGTCGGAAAACTTCCAGTCATTAATTCCATCGAAAAATATACGTGCGTTCCACAAAAAAAGAAAAAAACCTAAATATGCTATAGTTAATTCGATAATATTAAAACAAATACGTTTAACTTACGAAACTGTTTTCATGAGAGAGGAAGCTCACTTTTATTTTACAATTTGAAATTTAGAAAAAAAAAATTGTTTGATTTCATAGTTGGCAAAACTAGGATAAAGATCGTAATATTTATTTAACAAATATAATTTAGTGAACATCTTAGGACTTATTTCGCATTATTGAAAGAAATAAAAGAGATAGGGCAATCAATTCTATATATATTTAATAAAGCAAACATATTTCAACGGAAATTTTTTTTTGGTTTGTGAAAAATAGAGGCGTTTTAGTTTGTATTTAGGACAGAGGAAAACATCATTTTGTCATTTGATTTCAAATTCGAAAAAAAATTCATTGAATATTGTATGATTGATTTTATAAATTCAACAACCTGAACATTTTAAATTAGAGAATTCATTTTTTTATGAAAAATGACTCGTCTTATCTTAAATTCAGAAAAGTAAAAATAAACGGATTTCCTCGTAAATATTTATATTGAATATTGTACGATGTTTCCACCATCCTTTTCTCGTCTCTTGCATTTAGGTGTAAAAAATATCTTATATTGTAAGAATATAGGTATATGATTTCTATCGTTAAATGCCAAACTGCTTTATTGTTTCGATATCGATTTTCCAGATAAATAATGTGTACGTTATTTTTTTTTTTTGAGTGGTTACTATTGATCGTCTAATAAAATCAATTTGTCTTATATACTCGAATAATGCATCTCTTTTAATATAAAATCGCAAAATGAGAACTTAACAGACTTCGGCTGCATATTTATCGGCTATTTTATATCTTTAAATATCATCATAGATATTAACATCTGGATTCACATAACTTTGCCTGTATATAAACTCAAATTTGTTACATTCTATGAACATAATGAAATTTAAACTTTAAAAAAGTCAGAAGTTTGATTTATATTCTTTTGTAGGCTGATATATTGTTCAATATGCTAAGTCAATATGAATGTAATTGAGTGTAAAAATTGAAACGAGGGTTAGTGGTCAGTTGTATGTATTTAATTTCGTACTAGTTTTTTTTCAACCTTGTAGAAATTGGCATTGTGATGAATATGGGTCTTGTAATGGTTATATCTGACTTTAAATGAGTTCAAAAACAAATTGAGAAACATTTTATCTTTGTATTTATGCTATCTTATGTATTTATAGACATGTATTGTTCGTTTATTTATATATTGAGTGAGTTTGATCTGATAAATCAGATATTTTAGTGAATAGTAGTTTAGAACATAAAACTTAGTCGATTTATTTTGGTTGTACCTCTTTTTAATGATTTTCATCTTATAGGCCTTGAGGCACTAATTGCAAGTGAAATAAGTTTTCTTAAAATCATTTTTCCAATTTAATATGATGAATTGAGTATGTACATATATCCATTTAACTGTATAAAAAATATATATGAAGCTAACCGCATCTGCAAATATTTATGTGAAATTAATAGCTATTCAAGTGATAATGATGTGAAATCACGGTTGTATTTTTTCTTTGATTTTGTTATTTTTGATTCGATATGAATTTTAGATTAGCCTTTTTTTTATTATAGTTTGTGTAAAGTAAACGATAGAAATCTTTTAAAAATTAGGAAAAATGATCACTTCTTCGCCATTTAAAGAATACTTTTTTATAATATGAAGAGTTAAATCATACTAATCTCATCAGTGAATACAAATATAGCACAATTTTTTTTCGAAATATAAAAGTGAAATAAAATCAATTTACGAGAAGATTGATGTCATTGTGAATTCGTGAGTGAATCTCAGATATAATTATTATATAAATGCTTGAATCGAATTAATCTTTTATTGAATCGTCGTGGAAGAAACTATATTAGACTTTGTTCGACAATATTCAGTTCTAATTTATAAAATCAAGTCAGTAGTCAACTGTGTAAATATCTACACTTTATAGCTTTAGCTGCTTTGACTGTTTTAAAAAATTTGTATTGCTCTTTTTTAACTATTTTTTTTGAAAATTGATTGCGTCTGTATATTTTCCATTACAACGATGTCTTCATTGTTGACGTTCTTTTTTTTAAATATTTAAAGATGCTTTATTTTTTATGAGCTGTTGATATAACACAGGTTTCTTTTACTACAGCATACAAGAAAGTGAATTCATGCATTTTATCTTCTTGTAAAACTTATCATCACCATTATAAGGTCGAATATTATATAGAAGTATTGATTTCTTTTTTTCTTATGTTAATTACAAAGAGAATACTTCTAAGCATCAAACAACTGAAATGAAAAAAAAACAAAGAGACGATGTAGCATTTTCATAATATTTATTGATTTGATATTATCAGAAGAGTACTCAACGATGATTTTTGTATTTTCTTATCTCGACATTTGTCTAAAATAGTTTAAGTTTACAAAATAAAGTTTTTTTTTAAATGAAAGGTTGTAAGCGGCTGATTTACTATAGAAATATATTATATTTTAGATTATAATATACAAACGATTTAATTCAAACTAAACATGAACACACAATGTGTTTTTTGTACCATATTGTGTACATGTTACTGTTGTCCACAATGTAGTCAAATGAATCGTGGTCTAAAATTTACACGGTTGCTTCAAATTTTGGAAAAATGTTCTGAATGTATCATGTACCATGACGAAATCAATTCTGTTGTGCAACGAATTCAACAAGTGAGTTTATTAGATTAATGATTAAATTATGAACAAAAGTTTGTAGATCGAACCAATTCTGATGCGACTTCAATTTCGTCCCACGCAAGTTTTCGATGAGACAAAACACGTAGTAGATATGATAGCTAAAAAATATCTTGAAAAAGCGACTGGTGATCTATACCATCTTGTTCCGATCGAAGTTACTGCTGATGGAAACTGTTTATACCATTCTATTGTTCTTCTAATGAATAACCCAGCAGTAACAACAAGTGAATTACGAGGTATACAGATTTATTTTTCTTTTATATTATCGTATAATTTATTGTCAAACAATTTTTAGTTCGGACAATTATTGAACTTGTAACAAATGAAAATTATTATGAAAATATGTATTCAAAATACGTCGGACCTGTCAACATCGCTATCAAAGCTATTTGCAAGAATTATACATTTTCTGAATTATATGAAATAGCAGCACTATGCAATATACTTCAATGTAATATACGAAGTGTTTGTCCAAAAATTGACTTTCAACAATATATGGCAATTTGGGATAACGTTTTTACGCCTGTCTCACCTATTATTGCTAATTGTAACATTGTAATTATGTGGTCACATGCCTTGAATGAAAAAGATGCTCGAGAGGCAAATAATGGCACATGGAGTCCAAATCATTTTGTTCCACTTATTTCATCAGGTATTTGTAATGATTCTAACAATGGTAATCAATCAACATCACTCGCTGTTGTAAGTTATTCGCCTATACATAAAAACTTCAAAAATTTCCAATTCTTTTTAGACTCCTGAAAAAAGGGCGTTTAAGAATAATACTGTTACTCAAATAAGAATGCCTGAATTTCCGTCCTCTCCTAGCAGACGTTTACGAAGTGAAGTCAACATCGGCAATAACACTGCTCAATCAATTTCTTCAGATTCAATACCAAAGGAAAAGAATGACAAAGAAGAACGACGTCAAATTCAACTTGAGAAGAAAAGAGATCGAAGTCGATCCAGTCGAATGAATGAAACAGAAGAGCAACGTCAAATTCGACTTCAGAAACTTAAAGAATGAAACCAATCCAGTCGAATAAATGAAACAGAAGAACAACGTCAGATTCGACTTCAGAAACTTAAAGAACGAAATCAATCCAATCGAACGAATGAAATAGAAGAACAACGCCAGATTCGACTCGAACAGCAAAGAAAGCGAAGTCAACTGAATAGAGCTAAAAAGAAACTTGAAAAACAGACATATGAAAACATTGATATTGAACAAGAAAATACCGAGATGCGGTTCTCCATTCATCCATCTTGGCCTGAACCAATTTCTCGAGACTTGAAAGAAACTCGTTTGCAACAATTTTTAGAACAAATGTCCATGTCAGTACTGGCTGAAGCTACCTGTGCAGTTTGCAATGTCCGTACTCCAGCAAAAGACTCGAAGAAAATACCAATCTCAAAAATTCCTAATATTCATTTACTTAAAGTTCCTCAAGAACTCAATGATTTGACTATAAACATCCAATCGCCACCACTACAACATTCAAGAAGAGACACCGAAATCTCTGCCAACAATAACAATACAAAGATAACGGAACATGCTAAAAGTAATATATAATTTTTGTAATTTAAAAATTCATACAAACTCTTTATAACTATTTTAGGTCCTTCAATTTTTGATTCACCGTCGTTTTATTGTCAAAACGATGTTATCTTATACAAAAGTGGTTTATTTCAACAAAATAAAGTGGACATGTGTATACTTTGTCAAAAATGTCATGGTGCTCTTTCGAAGGGATCTATTCCTAAATTTTCAGCTGCCAATAATATGTGGTTAGGTGATATACCTGCTGAATTACAAGGACTAACGATTCCAGAAGAAAAACTAATATCACTTTATCGTCACAATAGCTGTATAGTAAAACTTCATTCGCCTTTTCATTCAACTACAACTGCCCAAACAGCATTGAAAGGCAACTGCATTACATTTCTTCAAAATGTACCAAATATCGTCAATAGCTTACCACTTAAACTTGACGATTTATGCGACACACTCAAAGTAATTTTTGTTGGAGCTCGACCTCCCGAACGTATTCATCTTAAAAAAGTTCTAACAGTTCGGAAGAAAAAAATTATTCAAGCATTACACTGGCTGAAAAAATACAATGTACTTTATCAAAACGTCAACATAAATCTCGAAAATATTGCTCAATTACCTGAAGACGATGTACCAGAATGTATTATGTCAACATTAGAACAGAAGTTAGGTGATGAAGATATTCAATCTGAAAGGACTGGATATGTTCCTGATCCATTCTCTGATCCAACAGAACATACTACTGCAGATACTATTCCAATTAGTAACAGGTGAGAGCAATGAGACATATTCCCGATTCGCTTATACGACACCTTCGAGGAAAAAAATTGTACTTAAAACAAGAGAATATATTGTTACGAACGGCTTTTTTTTTTATCTTCTTTCTCTTTTGTTCTCTCTTCGAGAAGTTATTCGTCACTTACCAATGACATCATCTTATTTCTTTCACTTTCTAATTTCTTTGATGTTTTCTCCGCCTTTTTTCATCAATGTGAGTAAGCTATGGTGTTGCAGAAAAGATAAATATATATACATTCTATAATGACAATCATATAGAAAACAAATCGAACATAATATGTGTTTACGTTAACCCTTTACGGCCGGCTATTCGAAAACAGTCGTACCCCTATAGGGAAAAATGTTGCCATATGGCAACATCCGACCGTAAAGGGTTAACTCTTTCAATCCCGGCATTTTCTTGCGCTCTGCATGAGCACAAAAAAAAATAATTTAATCGCTTTCTGTCTTGGGTTCAGCAGTCACAATTGTATGTGTTCGAAATTTAAATTGATTTTCCTTTGAACATGTCATATGATATTCATCGTATAATAAGACGAAAGAACGCAAAAGAATTCTTTTTTCGTTCTATATGTCATTTCGAAGATGATATGGGGCATCGAAAGAGTTAATATATAATCTGACAGATAATATAATATATTCATTCGCATGCACAAATTTTTGTACGTTGTTGTGAACAGAAAGAGAACAATCTATATTAACTGAATAAAGTAGAGTAAAATAATCTTCATGTATACTTGAAACAAGCTTTACTGACAAAAAAATGTATTTTAACCAACAAGAAATAGTGAAAGGGAACAATGGAGAATCAAATAGCTTTTACAAAGGTTCGTAACAAATCATAAAAAAGCCTAGACGTAAAACCAATCATGAGAAAATATGATCTGTTACCGATAAAAACCCACTATTTTTACTTCAAGTCTCTTTTGCCAGAGATGAAGAACAACTTAATTTTTCTTATTTTTTAAAATATTTTTTATCTGTTAAAATACTTTTTTTTGTCATTAAAGTTTCTTTCAAGTATATGTGAAAATTATTTTACTCCATTTTATTCAGTTAATATAGATTGTTCTCTTTCTGTTCACAACAACGTACAAAAATTTGTGCATGCGAATGAATATATTATATTATCTGTCAGATTATATATTAACTCTTTCGATGCCCGACGTCATCTTCGAAATGACATACAGAACGAAAAAAAAAATCTTTTACGTTCTTTCGTCTTCTTATACGATGAGTATCCAGTGACGTGTTCAAAGGAAAATCAATTCGTATAGCTATGAATAATCAATTTAGATTTCGAACACACACAATTGTGATTGATGAACTCAAGAGAGAGCGATTAAATTTTTTTTTTGTGTTCATGCAGAGCGCAAGAAAATGCCGAGATTGAAAGAGTTAATGTAAACATATATAATGTTCGATTTGTTATCTATATGATTGTCATTATAGAATGCATATATATTTATCTTTTCTGCAACACCATAACTTATTCACGCTGATAAAAAGAGGCGGAGAAAACATCAAAGAAATTAGAAAGTGAAAGAAATAAGATGATGTCATTGGTAAGTGACGAATAATTTCTCGAAGACAGAACAAAAGAGAAAGAAGATTAAAAAAAAGAAGCCGTTTGTAACAACATATTCTCTTTTTTTAGGTACTATTTTTTTTTGCTCATTGGTGTCGTATAAGCGAATGATGAATATAGCTCATTAATTAATCAATTGTATGATAATCTTTCTCTTCTAGTGGTGTTCTCGATGTCAATGGCTCATCAGTATCTTCAGATGAAATTGCTAATTATCTTTTGCACAAAATTAAAAATGACGGAACAAAGGAACAGATGGACACCGAAAATGTTTATTTGATTCCTCATTCTTCGAAACCCGTTAACGAATATTTTAATCCAAAACTACTCGTAGGTCTGTATCCAACTTTATTCTGTTATGGACGTGGAGCACCTGAAGATCAGTCGCGTCCAGTTAAAGTAAACTTACGAGAACACATACGTTACCTGTTATCGTACAATGATCGACGTTTTGAAACGAACCACAGTTTTATATTTGTCGTCTTCAATCTATTACAACGACGTGATGCTTGTTTTCATGCTCAGCTGATCGCAACAAAACCTTACTTTCGAGCATCTGCTGATGAAATTCAATCCTTGAAAAGTAAAGATATTGAAATGGCTCTCGATAACATTTCCAAAAAAACATACAGTTCGGAATCCAACAGTGTATTAAATAAATTATTTCATCATATTAAAACCATCGGTGGTCGAGTTATGGGTTCAGCATATTCACGTACGGCTTTACGTACATGTATTCATGCATTAATTTATAATCAAGGATTACCAAGCATCTTTTTAACTTTAAATCCAGCTGATATCCACAGTCCCGTAGCATTATATTTTGCGGGAGTCAAGTTGGATTTAGATAATATTCAAATAGCGCAACTGATGATGACTACTTACAAAAGAGCCGAAATTATAGCTTTTCATCCTGTTGCTACCGCAAAATTTTTTCATTTATTAATTTCAAATATCTTAAATACTATGATTAGTGGTGGTGTTCTTGGACCAATAAAAGCTTATTTTGGTACTGTTGAAAGTCAAGGACGAGGTTCGCTTCATTTGCATCTTCTTATTTGGCTTGATCATGAAATGAAACCAGCTGATATGAAACAAAAGATTCAAAATGCTGATTTTCGTGAAAAGTTAATAGCATATTTAGAAGATATTATCAAAGAAGATTTGGATGAATTTAAAAACAAACATGTCTTTGAGAATTTAGACAGTATGGAATGTTTTACTTTTATTCGAATATTGATTTCTGATTTTATATTGTAGTGCCAAGAACATTCAATACTCCACCACGTTTATCACAAGATAATATCTATGCGGCTTTACGTACTATTGATTTAACAGGTCTAACCAAAAATATAAATAAATCTCCTGTTTGGTCGACACCAATCAAGCAACAACTTTCTCCATCAATTCCTTATACTTCTCCATTATTGAATAAATCGTTACAGACACCAACACATGATCGACCAACATCTAGTAAGAAACAGAAGTAATAAAAAAGATAAAATACAGATCATATTTTAGTTATGAATGTTTTACACAATCAATCAAACATAAATCCAGCTTGCCTACCTACTCCAAATCCATCATTGCCTAATTTTGCAGCACGCTTTCGTGCAGATGTGGTACAACTTGTGGAAACAGACAACAAGCACAAGCATAGTGACACATGTTACAAGTATTGTGATCCTAAACAAGGTGACAAGAAAATTTGTCGATTGCTTATGCCACGTAAATTGGTGCCAGTCTCGACAATTGATCCTGATACTGGCCATATTTCTATGCGACGATCGGATCCATGGATTAACAATTTTAATGAATACATTATTTCGGCTTGTCGGTCCAACATGGATATTAAATTTATTTGGAATGGTAGTGATGCAAAGGCTCTTGTTTATTATATTACCGATTATGTCACAAAGATGAGTCTCTCTTTTCATGATACATTTGCTCTTGTACAAAAAAGTATAACATCGTTCCAAAATTCATTGCAACAGACAAGCAAGGAAAGTGCAATCGAGAAGTCACGTAAACTCGTTTTACGCTGCTACAATACACTTGCTTCTCAACAAGAGCTATCTGGAGTTCAAGTGGCGTCTTATCTCATGAATTGGGATGATCATTACACAACACACAAATTTCAAAGTCTCTTTTTAATTCAAACTGAACGGTTTTTACAAGCTCAATTAAATGAAATATGTGCCAAACAAAAAATGGAACTTGCAGCGCACGGTGAGTACATTTATATCTGATTTCATGTTTTAAAAGTGTTTATACTTGATTAAGCTGTAATATAAAGGCGTTTGTGAGAAAAATAGGAAGAGTAGACGAATAATCGTACGTAGTCATTAGGGATACAAAATAAGTAAACTATTTGATCAGAAATTTACCTTCGAATTGAATTATAGATTGTTTTATTTGTCAAAAAGTATATTAAATCGAAACTAATGTATTGTTTGCATATGTAGATATAATCGACGATGATGTGTATGATGATGACGAGGCTATTGACAACGAAAACAACGACGAAGAACATTTTCAGATTCAATTGGCTGAAAACGACAAAAAATACGTACTCGTTAATACAAGAATTGATTACCAATATCGTTCCGACATTCTCAATGATATGTGTTTATATGATTTTGTCAGTGCATTATATAAGAAGAAAATGAATGCAACAGATCTGAAATGTTTATCCAAGACTACCGCACCAGTGGAAGAAGACATTAGCGGAAAAGGTCGACCACCTAATGAACGCTTTCCTTTTCAAAAACAACATCCACAGGCATCAACACATCTGATGATAAAATACAGTGAACCTCATGTAACTATTCTTTACGGCCCACAAATTCCTCGACGAGATCGTGATGACACTCGAGAACGATATAGTCGAGCTCTTCTCACGCTCTTTGTGCCCTGGCGCACAGTTACTGATCTCTGTGGTGCCAATCAAACATGGGAAGATGCCCTCAACTCTCGGCAACATCTTATTTCTGTACATTCGTGGAAGATCATAGAAAATATCCAACTTTTGCACGAATGCAAAAAGGACCGTGATGAACATTTACTTCAAGTTATTGCTGAAGCTCAAGTCGACAATGATGCAAT
>CAJNSZ010002281.1:0-16560 GCA_905329745.1 Rotaria sp. Silwood2
GGCAAAGCAGATCGCACATCATGTTTAACCTTCCGCCTAAAAATAAAATAAAAGAAAACGTTTTTCTATTAAGTTTCTAGTTAAAATATAGTGGGGTCTACCGGTGGACCCCATCGGGCCCAATGGGTTAATAAAAAAACATATTCGTCGACCTTTTTAATTTTTCGTTGCTTGGTTCCATGTACTTCAAGAGAGTGACGAAAACAAGAGATATATTGCTGATACGGAACACTAGGAAAACAATGTTGAACGGTTGACCGACTTTGTTTGCATTTGGCTGTTCTCAAATCTTTTTCATCATAGTAATTCACTACTTTTTGCATATATTCAAGACTATAGCGATGTAGGGAATTCTTATCTTGCGGCTGATGATTATTACCATAAGATATGTCCTCCTTATCACTTTTGGTGTATTCGCTGTTGAATACCTCAGTAGTTGTGTAGATTTCGAGATTGGTGTCATTGTCAATTGAATACGAGGAACAGCCGCTGATAGATTCGATACTATCAAGCAAATACTGCGCTACCTCTTCTTCTCGCGATTTAATCGAAGAAGAGAATGTATTTACCGGTGTTGGCCGTTTCGAGACAAGATTGGATAGAAAAGTGAACGACATTGTTAGTGTTGATCATGTTGGCGCTTTTGTTTTTATTATTTTATCGACAGCTACACTCGCTGATATATTTAATAATGAAAAAAGAAGTTTCTAAAAGATCATAGAATATAAAACGGAACAATCTATAAGAAATTCACAAACAAATGCGGAAAGTTGTAGCGCGGAACGAGATACGTAATATTTCTATAGAAGACTCTCTTTATTCTTTCTTTTGTTCTCTGTTTGACTCTGAATGAAGTTGGATGCAAGCGAAAGATAAATCACGAGTGACAAGACATGCGAACGAAATTACAGATGCATATAATTGAAGAATGTATGATGACATAGGAAACAGATATCTTAAATAATCTTATTGTATTGAAGTATTAATACTTAGTGCTTCTTCTATATAGCAGTTAGGTCATCAGACAAATACCATAACATGATTCTTTCAACAGCTCCATGTTTTATCTACGAGCATTTCAAAAACAATATTTTGTCTTAAGTATTATTGTTTTGTTTATATATGAGTCGATAGAACTCGTCGAGTTCTATCTGCCACTAGCTTTCTTTATTATTGACATAAATCATGATCTAACTCGTCATGCCAACAAAACGAATCGACTACTAACTTCTCCTACATAATATGCGATCTATGTTGCACCTGTGTTTCAAAGATAGGAATGTAACCAATGTCCCTTTGACAAATACCAAATAAATGAAAACGAACGTAGAACATCCCGATAGTCAGCGTATGCCAGCACATCAAGGTTGACAAAGCGTTAAGTCGGATACTTTGCAAAAATAAAATGGATGGCATAAGAGCCGATACAATGTAATATGAAAAGTCAAATCAATTATCTATTGTAATCAAAAAGCCTAACGTAGAATTTTGTTGTCCGATTCAAAATTGAAAAAATACAGTATGCCAATAGTTTACTTCGAAGTAAATAACAATTTATTAGGCATGAATAATCGTATTTCTGTTTTTTTAGTGTAGGCGAATAATTGCAACTCAACTTGCTAATGTTTTCATCAATATTTATCTAAGCACATGGGCGAACTTGAATATTTATACCAACTTAAGAGACACGATTTCATTCAAGAACAGAAAATTTGTCGTTGTCGATAGTACTGATAATAATGAACAAGATTCTTCTTATAGTAAGTATAGTTTTACATAAAAAAGAAAACGAAAAATTAAATATGAACGATATATTCATAGTTATGCTTCGTGTTTTACATGACAAAATCGTTAAATCTTGCTGATGCGGCATCGACGGACGATGAAATCAATACGTTGTGCAGTATTTTCGCAAAAAAGCCAGATTCAGCTGCAACTCTTATTGATCAAATGCAAAAATCAATTAGAGAACATCAGCAACAAATGCAGCAACGTTTCCTGAACACCTACACGTATATTACTAAACAGGAAAACAAGGACAAACTAAAAGCAGGGGGTGAAAGTTGCAAAAATTTTTTTGATGGCTTGAAAGCTTCACTATCGACCGATTTACAAAATGATAAGGAATTGTTTCAATCTATACAGCAGATGATGGCTCATCATATCAAGGATTTCATCAACAAGATTCAATAGCAGATATAATGAAAAACATTAAATTTATCATAAAAGAAAATTACATTGTTTTGTCTTATGAATACTTGTAGCTTTCTTTTATCAATATTTCATGTTTCTTTCAAAGAAAACAAGATCTGCAAAGCTTTTTAAAGGAGGACATATTACAGTGCGTTTCTATCTAGCACGAATCTCAATCAGATCGATTTGAAATAGTATATTCACGAATATCCATGGATATCTCAACATCTTTTCAAATAATGGTTAATGTTAATGGAACAATGATCTAGAAAAAAACATATTTGAAGATGCATAAGTTCAGTGTACCTAATTGAAGCGCCTATAGTTATTTGCTTATGCAAAACAAAACGGTGAAAAATTGCTTATCAGATAGACTACAGCACATATGTGATGTGGCATATTCGACGGCCACATATTTTGATGACTTGCCCAAGAGATCTTTTTTGTCATTGAATCCTGGCTCTTAAATGCGAATTCCACTAGTGATAATAGAAAAGGATTGCAAAAATAAGTGCAGTAAGTGTAGATTCCTGTCAAGTGAATAATGTAAAAATGGTCATTAAAATGCATTTTTGATCTATAAAACAAACATTAGGACTATTTATTATGAACTGACTCTATCTATTTAATTTTCAAATTAATTCAGAAACTATCTTGAATTTATAGAAATTATATGATAATTCGAATGCCTAATTTTAGATGTTTATTTTCTATCATAATATAAGTTTAAGAAGATTCTTTCAAATTAGGATATTGATAAAAGATAAAAGTATTTGATAGTGATGGATCTTCGTTGAATATTGGTCGAAAAGCAACTTTTTTTGAAATTTGAGATGGTTGAATAATAACTATAGAGTCAGATATGGCACTACCTTGTAAAATATTTTTCCACATAAAATTTCTTCCATCGATATCGAGAGTGTCAGCTGTTGAAGTGATTTTAACTTTGTTTAGAACTAGACAGATTTCATCTCTATCAATAATATGAACGATATATGATATAAAACCAATTGAATAAGAATTCTTTTTTGTTTTATACAAGATACACGAATGATTAGAACGTCAAATTATTGTAAAATCATCGGCACTGAATCGTAAATTATCAAAAAACAAAGTCTTGTAAAATAAAAAATTAGATTCAGATGAATTTGGCCATTTCTGAAAGAAACTAGATGGTGGTGATGTAATTTCTTGATGTAATTTTATATTATGTAAACCGTTTCGATAATTAAACGTAATTTCACGTGGTGAAGAAAATACTCGACTGATATATTCTTTTCCTGATGCGGGAAATGATGTGGATGAAACATAAATTGATGATTGACGATATAAATCAATATTTTTAATCAATTCACGTGTTGGTGTTGATCCACCATGTATAGTTCGAGCAAATGATGCTACTCATATATTCAAAATTATGATGGAAAGAAAAGATAAAAAACAAACCCATTGTAGATTCGAAAGAAAATGTCGAATAATTGAACATTGGACCGTAATCCCGAACACATGAATGAAAATGACGAATTGAATGAATGACTGACACAAAGTGTCTCTCCTATATCGAGAAAAATATTTAAAGAAATAAAATGAAACATATTGCTCACCGTATAAAGAGATGCGAATTTTTCATCGAAGTACCTCCCTAAAAAGTCTATCTCCTTATGAGCATTACCAGACAAATATTCTCCTTCAACTAGATGTGCTATAAAAGCTAACGTTTTTAGATGAATAAAACGTTCTTTATCAAGAAAATTTTCAAAAGCTCTAAATAAGATTTAAAAGATGAAATACATTTGAAAAGTTGTGAACTTACGCATATCCAAATAGTAAAATAATTCGCAACTCGTTCGCTTTGTCCTTTTTAAATAGACGAATATCTCTCGACTGCCTGTACGTTGTTGAGGGATATGAAATCGAATTAACAATTTCAGCAATATTATCTATTTGATCGCTCACACTCATAGCACCTGATATGTCTTCGGTGACAGATGGTTTTGACAGAAATAGTTTCAACATTTTTCCCTAGATATAAAATAGTAATGATTCCTAAAGGAATGACGAAGTCAAGGTTACCATAACTCCTGAATACAAATTATATAGTGTATCACAAAGAAAAGAGTTGTAAATATTGAAATATTTTAATTTTCGAAGTAAACATGGTCCTCTAACATCTTGTAAATATTTTTTAGCTGCTGATTTCGACAGGATCTTATTTGAATTTGTTAATTTGTAGCCCTAAATATATGCTTCTTAGAAATAATCAATCATAAAATTCAATTTACATTATTAATAAATGTAATTGCATCGTCATAGGTTTTGTTGGATCGTAATATAAATTTTTCATTTGGATCAGAAACAAATGAACGAATAGTTGTATTTTTTACTTCTACCGATTTACCTGGAATTGGGAAAAGTTAAACAAGAAGAATAAATGAAATAAGAGAACAAAATTATATTTGAATCGATAAAAAAAAATTGCAAAAGGAATTTTATGACTACCTATTCTCTTTCAAATGTAAAATGTACAAGAATGCTATAATCTCTATCAAATCGGTAGCCTCTTTTTCTAGTTTGTACATAATATTACCTCTCATAGTACAATAAATACATCCGAAAAAACCGGTACATTCGGTGTGATTGAGAATGAGAGATGTTGCAGGTTTATCACAAACACAACTAATTAAAAATATTCTGACAACTTGTTCGAGATTATTTGAATCGTTTGATGGCAATAATACTGAAATTTCATCTTCCAATCTATGAAGTTCATTTACAAGGTCATTCATCATTGATAACATTTCGTCTTTTTTCGGCTTCATGCTTCCTGTAGAAACCATTCCAATGATTGTATTTTCTGGAAGAAATCATATTGCCCTAGGCCATTCATTGATTACAAAAGTTGTACACCATATTGACTTCGAAATAGCTTTAATTAAACCTTCATCAGAATTCATCAACAGTGTTACAAATGGTTTTGATTCTTGTCTAAGTAATTTTTATAAAATTGTCCATCAGTTATATCCGAAATTGAATGATGATTCGGTTTTGGGAATATTATTTGATTTCTTTCAAGTATTGATCGTACTTGTGGTTCAATTGCAAGTGTGTAATTTATAGTTTGTGCACGAATTAACGACTGTTTTGATACACAATCATTTAGATTTGTACATCTGTTTGAATTGGAAGACCTTTAATGACAGAAAGAACATATAGTACTTTTCGTTGGAAAAATAGTTGATCGATAATTAGAAAGTACTTGAGATTCAATACTATCAAAACTGGATGGAGTGTTTGAAACTTTTAATACTTGTAAAAGTTGACAGATATGTGTGATACATGTTTTTGTTAAAGCATGTCGACAACGTAATTGAACAAGTAAAATAGCTATTTCTTTTGAAGTGAGAAGTTTTGAACGATTTTGTAGATCGTCATCGATAAACAATTCTGTGAAAATATTTTTTGAAATTTCTGTATTAGTTGGTCTAAAAATTTCATCGTTAACAGAACAACAAGTATCATTATATGAATTATCAGAACAATCTGATAAGGATAATAAAGATGATGATGATGAAGTAGAAAGAGAAGAAGAAGAATAGCAGCTTTTATGTGGTGAATCATTTGCTTGAACTTGTGGTGTTGATGGAAGTAATAAAGAACATGAAGGTGGAATATCGTTTGTAGTAGATAATGATAAGGATGATACAGGTGGCGAAATATTAGCACCGACATAACTAATATTAAAAAGACGTCCTAAAATGAAATCGATTGAATTCAATAAACTCACTTGAAAACATCAATTATAGTATGTAAAGTTGACTGTCGGTGATGTGAATGTAATAAACGTTGTTTTAAACGTGATGTTTTTTTTCTTGCATAAGACATTGTTCGATTCAAATTATCAGTTATAATTCAATGAATATCTAATATATCGAGTGAGCGAAGAGAATCGCATAAACTTCAATGAAAAAATAGAACTTATATTTTATGTGAAACTGAAGTCTGATTTGTATTCATATGCTAGAAAGGGTATGCAATTTTTTATCTTAGATAAAAAAAACTTAATAAATAAAAAAATAGATCTTTTAACTACACTGAAGAATGAATCTATTAATATTTCAAAGATGCTATCATCTGCTTATAATTAAATGGCAATCCATGACAGTATTTCTTTAATAAAGACTTATGAATAAACAAAAATAAATGATATTTATTTATTTCATGACTAATTTATATGTTGTTCCAATCAGTTTCAATAACGCATACAAAAGTATACAAATATAACAGCATAAAAATATATCTTTATAAGTGTACAAGGGATTTATACAAAAGACAAAAAGAGCTATTAAATGATGACTATATAGCATCAAATAAATCAAGATAGTATAAAAGATAAACATCAAAACGAACTGTAGAAGAAAAAAGATCAATAGAGTAGTTATACAAAGAAAATTTAGAAAAAAAAAAAATATGTAATTAACAAAATTACAAAAAATATTTATAAGGTTGAAGTTCTTGGCATAATTTCTAAGAAAATTAAATAGAACAACGTGCATCAAGAAAAATTAATTAAAATTACTTTTAATGGCCATCATCCTCTTGTGGCATTATTTCTATATCATTTATCTACACGAGCTGGTCCAAACTGGTTGACAGCTGCTGCCGCAGCCAATTGAATCCTGCCCATCTTCACCTTGTATCAAGCACATCTGATTGAATTTCCAATTGCATCTCTCAACTCGGACATTGATTAAACACAACCAGGTGTACATCTTCTTGACCATACTAAAACAAAAAAAGATAAATTATTTCCTGAAAAGTTAGAAATGATCGATTTATATATTAATTTCCTTAGTGAAAGCGTCTGAAATCGAGTTTTGAAGGCTCGAAATAAATTTCTATAATCTTCTCTTTCAAAATTCAAACAATGGATCAGTGAAATTTTTAATACACATAGCTTACCCAGTATATCTTTTAGTAAAATTGGATAATTTACATTCAAATTGTCAATATTAATTAATGCTTCCTTCTTGTCATTATCGGGAAAAACTTGATTAAACACGTGCAAAGCTGTTTTTTGTGGATCAACAGCAGAACATGACAACAGAATTGTTTCCGGCATTCCAATAGATTTAGCTATTTGTGCTGATGTACGATTATCTTTATCTTGTTCACATGAATTCAATGATTCAAGCAAATGTTTCGAAAATGCCCGACCATCAGCATTTTGACGAGCTAAAAGAAGCAATGAAAAAAAGAGAGATACTGTGATAAAAGATATGCATACGAAATGAAGTCTTTTGAAGTTTTTCTAATTGGCGTTTTAATGCTTCATAATCAGTTTTCCAATGTTCAATTTTTTGTTCTACACGTTGTAAATCACGTCGTAAATTTCGATATTCAACAAATGTGTCTAAGATAGCATTATTATTAGTTGTGTAATTGATGCTAGACAAAGATTGATTTCTAATTGACACTTGAGTTGCTGGTGATAAATTTGTACTAACACGTAGATTTGTTGGTGTATTAAAATTTTGTATATTTAAATTTGTTGTTGTTGATTGATGATCACCATTGATTGTTGATAATGGACGACGATGTGTTGATTTTTTTGTTTGATATGATGAGGCATACTCGGTAGCTGCACATACGGTAGATCTATATATGAGATATGGAAGATTTATTTATATGTAAAAATAAATTGGTCAAGCTAAGCAAAAAGGATTTTTTTAATTTCTAATTTTTTTCTTGAAGACGAAATCAGGTATAACATATTTGTTGACGTTGAAGAAAATAAAAGTTGTCGTTGTTTATTACGAAAATGTTTGGTGCTTTTTTTATTGTAAAAAATGCATGTCGTCTTAAATCTCAAATGAATATTTTTCACTTAAAAAAAGAACGGAGAGCTAAAAAAAATTTTTATTTGATTATAGAAAGTCTAATCAGATGTGTATTCAATAGTTCTCCCGAGAAAAATTCTTATTCTATAGAAAAACATCCTGAAACAGAATAAAAGACTTACGGTTTATCTTGTCGAGATCGACTAATGGTGTTGAACAACAATTTGGATGACTTTTAGGTAATGTTGCATTGGACATAAACATAGCTTGAAATTCATTGGTATCATCATCATCACCAATATCAAATTGAATACCGGATGGTTCCTTAACTTGTCTATCAGCATTACTTGTATTCGAACAAGTATTAGAAGTTGATGGGTCTTGATCACCTGAATCAACGTCGCTTGTATCGATGTTCATTGATTTCGGATTTTCTGTTGATGTATCTAAAAGTATATCTCATACATCTTCATAAAAAAACAAGGACTGATATTTCACCTTCTTCAATTAAGTAAAACTGCTTTTCACCGTTGTCGTATTTTTTATTTTGTCGTCGTTTTGATCGAGATTGTTTTTGTGTTGTGTTAACGCAACCGACTTATTTGTACTATTATTTGCCGTCAAACTAATCACTCGCTGACTAGATCGACGTTGTTGTGTTATTATTTTCGAAGAACCTGTTTTGGAAATAGTTTTACGTTTCGGAGCCATGGTGGAAATTATGTAAAATTTGACGATGAAAAGTTAAAAAGATAAGAATAATGTATGTGTTATAGATGTTAAATAAGAAACTGAATGATGTCCTTAAACAACGCATCAATATTTATAGAGAAGAAAACAAAGGACAATTATATCTCATGACAAAGATATATATCACTAGATAAAAGAAAGAAATAATACCTAGAAAACACTGAATGTAACCTGGAAAGAGTGATTACATACATACATATTGATTCTATTTATTAATCCAGGCACGATGATTTCTTCGTAAGGGGTAATCGCGTATCCGTCATCACTCTTGTGTTTTTGGACACCCTCCCACCCCTGTCATCACTTGTCATGCTGTGGTAATTTGTATCTATCTGATAAATATCGTCTTTATACAACAGAATGTATATACGCCGTTCGATCAAAGAAAGGCAATCAAAATAAATTGCATGTCTACTTTTCTTCATATAACGATTCCATTTAAAACAATCACTATAGAATAAGATATATTTCCGTTAAAGATAAAAAGTCATGATATTTGAATAATTTTCTTTTTTTATACAAATGGAAAGCATATCTTTTTTATTTTGCAACCAATTCATACTGAAAAATTGTAGCCTTTAAATCATAGAATTACATTTGCACCGATAAAAGATTTTATTAGAGATTATAAATATTTAAGTTACTTCTTTCTTACGAAATCACTTTCATTGTCATCAGCACCCTCTATATTCGATATTTTATAATTCGTTCATTCCTAATGGTTGCCTTTAGTCTTTGTCTTGAAAGAAAAAATTGATCAAATATATAAGAATGAATGATATCAAATTCATTGATTTTATTCAATATGTTAGAAGGATGTTATTTCTCCTTCTCATGCTTAAAACAACTAAATAAATTTTCTAAAGTTTGACATCACTGATATAAAATTTAATGCATAAAATTTTCGTGTAAAGTGTTTCTATAATTTTCAAATGACTTGAATTCTAATCCTAACTACGTTCCAGACAGGCATTGCCCTATCATTTTTTTCATTATTATTTCGAATTTCTGCAGACTTCCTTGCGAGTTCTCTTCTCATCCATATATCTATCGCTGTCTCTTACATGTGAAGAAAATTACTCCACTTGAGATCGTTTTCTTGCTGGAGATTAAATAAAATACGGCTAGCTCAAATGAAAAATAATCAAATTGCTACATATTCAGATTTTTCTAGAATTCAATTGATTCAATTTTCTTTGACATAAAATGTTGATATCATATAGTTCACTAGCTGAGCATGAGAAATGTCTTCTACCTGTTAATAAATTCTCCTCACTACGAGTATTTTTTTAGAAGCGTTCGTGCCCACTTTATGCACCAATTCTAAAACTTTTTATAGATAGGAGGATATCTTGCCTTACACTGGTCAAATGAGAAGATCAATAGATTATGAGTATATTTTTCAGGGACAACTTTTATTTCAATTTTTCTGTTTCGTTTTTCACAGTAGCTAAATGTTTATGTGCTTGAGTTATCTGTTATATATTACTGTTTTATCCATATTATATGTAAGAGGACAAGAGATATAATGAAGGGTCGAAAACGATTAATTGTATTCTAACATGGTTGAGTCGCGTATTGTTCATCAAAGAAGGTGCAATTTTTGAAATATAAGTAATTTCAGTACTAAGGAAACATTATTTTTCATCTGAGCTAGCTGCGGTTTACTTTTGAACTGATTAAAACTTCGCTAACATAACGTCTATATCATAAACCATTTTTTTGTCATCGTTTCACATCATTTTTATATTTTTTATGACATAATAATTGTTCAGTATGGGTGAGAGTAAGAGTGAAAGTGAACATGCAGAAAGGAGTCGATAAATGTGTTTTTCCCAGTTTATGTCACAAAAACATTTTAATCTAGCCCTGCTGACGTTTTGCATAATTACCTTTTGGGCAGACCCTCACGACCGACTTTTGGTTAATATAGTTCAACTTTGCCCTTTTATTCACATAGAAAAATAAGAAATTAAAAAGAATTCTGTTGTGTCGTGCAACTAAATATGCTTTTTTAGACGAAGAAGTTGTTCTAATCAAATGTTATAAAGACTCTAGATTGTCAGATGAACAGAAACAGCTGATTTGGTAATCTAGAATCTTTATGGCATTTCATAAGAGCAATTTTGTATTTTTTTTTCGTCTAAAAGAACATGTTTAGTTGTAAGACGCGATAGAATCTTTTTTAATTTCTTATTTTTTTTTATGTGAAGAAGATCAAAGTTGAACTCTATTAGTCAAAATTCGGTCTTGAGGATGTGCCTAAAAAAAATAATAATAACGATGTTAAACGGCGACAAAATAATGGTTTATGTTATAAGGATTAGAATGTTACTGGTTAAATAATTTTCATGAAGTCAAAAATAATCAATATAATGGATCACAGAACATGCATTTTTTGGCATTATTTGTGACTTTTTGACACCCTTATTATTCGTACAATTTTACTGCATTTTAATGCCATTTTTTCGTTTTTATCCCTGCCTGGGATGTTGTCAAGAATTTCGACGAAAACGTCCGAATAAGAAAAAACAAATATATTATTTTCTCTTTCTTCCTACGTGCCCTACTCACACTCGCTTACTATTAGTACAAAGAATGTATTGTCCATATAAAAAGTCGGCGCATGTGACAATTTTTTGAATAACTTGTGAGCAAAAAGAGATGAAAACCTGTATTTTTCAGCGTTCGAAAGAGCTATATCAGGAATATCTATCTGTGTAAGACTTACTAAATTCGAAGTGTTTTTTGTGATAGCTTTTAAACTGACACCTATACTTACTGTCTTTCTTCATCAAGTTTCAATTGAATCTCTACTCAAATAATATGCAAATTTAGTCAAAATCCATCTACATTCCTAAAGAAATTTTAGCGTTCGTGAAAAGCCCTGTTCGAGAGAGATTCTTTTCGCTTGGAGACAGCCATGAAAGAATACTTCGAATTTACTGAGTCTTATAATAATATATACTCCTGATATCTCTTTTTCGAATGGTGCAAACCACAGGTCTCTATCCATTTTCGTTTTCGAGTTATTCAAAAAATAGTCAGACGCATTAACTTTTTGAATGAACAATACAAATCTGCAATTCAAAAGCTACGCGCTATGACTCCATCGATAGAAATTTTCGATTTGGCGACATATCTAATATAACACAAATGAGTCCACTAGCGCCGATGTAATACCTCTCAATTTGACGTATTTCAGAGTAAGCGATCAGAATTTTAGATTTAGCCCAAGTGTGTGGGTGGGTATGGATACGTTAGAATAGGTCGGGTATAAATTGTGGATGAAGTGAAGCCTTACATCGACACACCTCAAATTTCTTAGAGGCACTCTACAATACCAGTCGGAGCTTACAGTAGACTTTCGAGATCGAAAAGACACCACTAGAAAGAGCATGCGAAACTGCCTTCGTAGTGGGATTTTCAGGAGAGTTTCATAGCAGCTTTCAAGATACTAATGAACTCATGACGCTATTTACAGTAGACGATCACATTTAGTAGATTTTACTGGTCGAAAATTGCAATCGAACTAGTACATCTTGTTGCTTTTGACGATCTCTACAAAATGGAATATTTAATTCGTGAAAACAAATAGTTGTTTTGGTGCAATGACTCGAAATAAAGCGTCAATTAGCTGATTCATTCAGCCAAAATACGTCCTATTCAGTGAATGTATCGATGTTTTCCTCTAAAACATTCTTAGACATGTTACCAGACTCATATTTTCATGCTGAATGCGAATTCCATGCTAGTTTTTCATCTTGACCACATTGACAGGACTCCTATTGTAAAAGATCGATAAATTCTCTATAGGCGACTACACAGTGTAGTCTTTGGAGAAGCTGTAATTTTTAAAGCATCCCGCACCTCAAACAATCGTAAGGCTGAAGAGATAGTGTGGAAATACCGTGTAAACTTGTGTTTCAGGGGGAAATTAAGGTCAAAAAACACTATTGGATACTAAAGTACAATGTGAAATTGTTTTCTCTGGTATTGTTGGGTGATCCCATGTCGGATCCTCTCGTTCGGCATGAATTTATGCTTGTTCTGTGAGAGACAAATACGCTCTTTGATGGTTTACATGAAATTGACCTTCGACTGAAGACGCTATATTTGCCTAACGAGCACTATATATTGAAAACTGTTTTCAATAAACAGTTTACATTCATTAAAAGATGCGACCGTATCTGCAACCTTCCCCTCCTATCCTCTCCGTAATGAATCCCACGGCTCATCTTTTTGGTTGAACTATTTGAAAACGGTAGAGTAGGCTTTAATCCTTTCATCAAGGAGTCTTCTATGGAATTCAAATGGAGAGATGTTGAATTTTCATGATAACTCTAAACTCATTATCCTTAAACAATACACTGTAAATAAAGATGGTCTCAGTTTATTTTGAAAACATCTTTTAAAAGCTTGTCATGTACAACATTGATGCAAAAATGAATATATCTATGCAAAAGCGGGATGACGCATAGTCAAGATGTTTTCAAAGATGATGATTCGTTTCATTGAGCAACTTTGTTAAGTATTCATGGTATCGTAGAAGAGCTTGCTTGCAGAAGTTTGGGTTCATTTGATACAATACGACCTGATCGCCGAAACTACCATCGGAATAATAAATCTTCTTAGGTAGCCTGGCTTGGACAACAAAGCCTATTTTGTCGTGAAGCCGCATAGCATCAATATTTGAGTCATGTGGTACTATTTCCGCGAAGAGAATATGGCGAAATGACTTCAGAATTTCACCACTGTATGCTTGTGACAATTTGGTGCCGTAACCTTGATCGATAATAGCAGGATCTATCATCATTGTGATGTTACTAAGAACATGTGCTTGGCGACGGAACTCGCTTGTGTATCCCTTCAACAAGCCAATTAATTTTTCATTTTTAAACATAAGTAGGATCAAACCACGAAGAATAGCTTGCTGAACCATGGATTGCACGAAAGATAAGGTAAGTTCGTCAATTTCTTGAGTAAGTTGATCAGGATAGACGGTTACTACCTTTTTGTACAGATTCAAAATAGCCGATGCATCTTCTAATGTACCTCGTCGAATTACTGGTGGGATGTTAACGCTGTAATGTCGCTTTGAGGACGAGTTTATTGATTTGAAAATATTTGATAGAATATTACAATAGAGTTTAGGCATAATGTTTTCCTTATTTGCAATATCCGAAGGTGACTGATAGCCAAAGCTCTATTAAGTGAGAAGAAACAGACTGATACAGGTATCAATGCGAACAGAAAAAGAAAGATATAGTTGATACTCACTTTTACTTGTTGCTTGTTTAATAGATTCTGTGTATGACAAGAATGTAAGCGTTGATCGAATTCTGTCTTGCTTGTTTATATAACACGCGCAACTTGCACAACTTTCCAAGCTCAAAACGCCAATAATGAGTCATCATCGACCGTTTGCAATACGAAGTGAGTTTCTATCGATAAAAACGAAAGTAAAATTATGAAAAAATTCGTTTTCGTAGAAAACTATAAATGATGTGCCATCATGGACATAACCAGAATGGGGTAAAAATTACGCATTCGACTACATAATATATGAATTACATTCGCATAAACGCCGTAAGTGACATCTTTGTTTGAATATTACGTAATCAAGCACGCCTCCCACCCTTCCTGGAGTTATGTCCCTGTGTGGTATTCGTCATTCTTTGAACTGAATAGGAAGTATGTGTCAATATTGGCAATGCATGGAAAAAAATGTAAGTACAAATTGTTTTTGACGTATTGCGTACACATTACAACTATCGATGTAACTGTCCCGTCACTTCCCACACTTCCGCACACACTTATACAACATTGTGTATAGGTTCGTGAAGCATATATTGATTCATTTTTCGGTTCGAGAAATTCTGCAAGAACTTAGGAGACCATGGTCGTTGGTCTCTTCTTCATCTAGACTCTAGACACACAGCCAGACTTGGCGAGTAATTTATAATAAGATTTCAAATATTTATAATAATGATAAGAGAATGAAAAACGTCAAGTTTTTACTTACTCCTAAAATTTATTCAAAGCAAAGAAGTAAATGGTAATGTGTTGCATTATTATTCTTCATGATCGAGCACAACTTCTCGAGAGTCAGACGAAATGATAGACAAATAAATGATATATTTCGCTCATCTTAAATCCCAAGAACAGAGATGCGCGAATACAAGTACAATTTGTATTCTCAATTACTCATATACTTTCATAAATCAAAAATGTACTCTGACTATCTTATGTACTGGGAAAAGTTTAGAATCGGTGGGATGTACTCTCACGTACTAGGTCGAAAAACCTAGAATTACTTGGTATGTACTCTCATATACTATCGGGTTTGGGTGCTGGTCTCCGTCTGAGAGAATATCCATATCCTACGCTCACACCCACGCTCGATAGTACATCAGAGTACATACCAAGTAATTCTAAGTTTTTCGACCCAGTACACAATAGTATATGACAGTACATCCCCACCGATTCTAAACTTTTTTCCAGTACATACGACGATCAGAGTACATCAGAGTACATCTCCGCTGATTCTAAATTTATGGGAGTGATGTTGATTTCAGAGTACATTTTGTATTCGTACTCGCGCAGCTCTCCACAAGGAACGCTCATCAACAGTCGATTCGTTTCACTCTAGACTGACGTAGTAGTCCACAGATGGATATTCACCTGTGTCTGCCTGACTGTAACACAATAAATATGTGACAACTACGGTCCATTATGTCATCTACATGATTACTTGTACCAAGGCTGTGGGCCTTTCTACTCTCGATGTGGTCACTTGCATCATAACTGTAGCCATTTGAACCATGACTGAAACCTTTTTGACCATCGATGTGACCACTTGTACCACAATTGTGGTCATTGGTAGCATCGATATGGTTCTTTGTGTCATGACTGTAGTAACTTTACCATGAATTTGGTCATTTGTACCATGACCAGCGACGTAACCAGGATTTTTAGACCAATGAGCAAAGGATGAGGGCGGATAAGACCCTTTCCTGGCCCAAAAAATTTTCGGGTTTTTTGCATTGAAACTATGTTAAGGAACACTTGAGAGCATTTCAAGACACTTAGTTTAGCGAAATCTCTCTGTCAGATTTTTTACGCCTGAGGTCCTCCACAGGATTTCTAGAAAACTTTGTTTTTTCCAATTTTTTCCAAACCCACTTGATAATATGTAATCCACCTCGCTGATCACGAATATCGATATCAGAAGTACCAAAAATGCTTTAGGCAGGAGTAGTCTTCTATTTATCTTCATTTTCTTGGTCTCGACACAAAGGCAATTTCAACGCCCTTCTAGCGTAGGAAGTATCAAAAAGCCACAATATATAGTGATTCGGATGCAGAATTTCATGCTGAATCTGAATATGTAGTCAAAAAACGTATTCACATCGAAACTTCTTAGAAAATTGTCAGAAATTCCCGAAAACCATGATTTTTGACGGTATTTGCCCTAATTGTTCCAGGCGGAGACCCAAACAGAAACCTAGTCGCAATCTCAAATTTTCATGTTGTATACAACTTTTTCTCCTCTATCCGCTAGAGCTAAGGAAGAACAGAAAAAAGTTGTGGAACAGGTCTCCAGAGGGTCTCCAGAAAACCTTTCCAAAATTCTTTGAGATTTTGAACAAACTGACAAGACCATCGTGTTCAGCATCGGCGAAAACCTATCTATATGTATTTCTCGTTGCTTGTCCAGAAATATTTGACCGAAAAAAAAGAACTTCTGCTTACGTGAGGGAACCTAGGATTCATAAGC
>CAJNSZ010002282.1:0-16555 GCA_905329745.1 Rotaria sp. Silwood2
AAGATATAGTTTTGTTTCAGCTAAAAAACTAATACCTACATTGATTGTAGTCTTTTCAAAGCTAATTGATAGTTTTAGAAATAACAGCATATATTTTAGTAGTGCTCTAGAAAATATTTTATATTAGAAGTGTCACTAAGAAAGATATTCATGATGAGAAAAAGAGTTCCTTGATTTTTATGTCATATCATTAAAATATAAATTCATTCTTCCATGTCAATGCATAAAGATGTTTTCAACGCCAGATTTCATCATGCATTTAAACATATCAATTAATCTGCATCGTGTATTGAATCATCTCTCGCTTCTATTACTTTTTTCATCTTTAATTTGGTTAGATTTACAATTATATCGATGTAGTCCGAAATAATGTCTAGTAATTCGAACTAATCTTAAAATGCATCTACAAGATTTATTACGAATGATTCCCGATATATATTTGTTATAAATCTTTATCTTGAAAATTTTTATTATATAGAGAAAGTCTTAACTTTGCCTAATCACAGAGATTGAGGTGACTAACAAAAGTAGTTATTATCCATTTGAGAAAAGAAGACAAGAGGTTGTTTTTGGAAGAACTTTGGCATACTAGAAGCTATCAAGTTTGATTTTTTTTCTTTAGAAAGTGCAGACTCTAACGCATCTACTCATGTAAAATTCAAGAGGGTGTCATGACGATAAAAGGGTAAATCATGGTCATTTTTCAAGATTCACTGATGCCTCTATGAAGATGAAATGAAGTTTTGATTCAGACAAGTGGACAAGGGCCAGCAGTTGGAGATCTACAAATCAACGCAAGACCAAAACTTATAGCCGAATCCTTTCAGAAGTTATAGTCATTTTAATGAGAAGCTTCGACCGATTTTCTGATAGATTCTCTGTAAGTAGAAGAATTTTTTAAAATATAGCCGGGTATAGGTTATCCACCATTTTGAATGGAATGGCAATGCCTATGCTGATCTTAGATGCAGTACTGTTCATAAAACTGCTCAAAATATCATTGTATCACGGTTTTTGTGCGTTAGTTTCATACGTTCATGACACGATCTACTTGTGAAATGTTTTTATCATGTCATAAAGCAGTTATGAGCTCAAGCGGCATCTCTAGTCTAATATTTGGATTGAACGAAAATTTTCAGTGAATCTTGAAAAATGACCATAGTTTACCCTTTTATTGTCATGGCACCCTCTTGAATTTTACATGAGTAGATGCGTTAGAGTCTGCACTTTCTAAAGAAAAAAAATCAAATTGGATAGCTGCTAGTATGCCAAAGTTATTCAAAAACCAACCGTCTGTCTTCTTTTCTGAAATGGATAATGGTTCAGAGTGCTCGAAAAAGTAGTCATGCTGAAAGTTGTTTTAGAGCATGAGTATTTCAAGGTTTCTGATTGGATACTTAGTCCATAGTCGATGATCTTTTTCGAAACTGTTTTTACTAGATAGCTACGTAGTCAAAAACTCGAAAGTTAAACGAACGTGTAAGTGTTTTCAAAATGTCTCATTTACATGCGCGATGTGCTTTCAAATGACATATGTGTGGACGTGCCATAGGATAAATTAATGATATTCTAGATAAAAAGCAATGGAAATATGCCAATGTGCAGGCATATTACTATCACATGCGAGAAGATAAAAACCCTTTTTGATGAATCCTCAACATGCATATGCATGAATACATAGTAGCATTTGCCAACGATAAGATTCGAGCACACACATACTTTGTTTTATAGTATGGACTTCTTTATCATTCGACTATCTACTTACGTTAGAAGTGTAATCAAAACTGAGGAATATCGTGATGGTACAATAACTATTCCTATGTCGTTCAAACTGGCGGTTAACCATGATTCTTTCGTTTAATCTTTTTTGTATCTCAGTGCATGAATATTGTTGAACTCTTAGAAAAAAATTAAATTTCAGTTGACAACATGTTCTCTGATTACTGTGAGCCCGCTCAAGCCATCTCTACCGGGTATATCAGCTGTTGTTGCATAGCTTTCGAATTTGGTTATGTATTAAAGATGATACGACAAAAAATAGTCGTTAGCTAGAATGCTTAGTCAAAAGCAAAAAGTGTGGTGGTACTGGACACAGCATACTATGGCATATTAACCCTTTGTCGGCGGGGTTCTAAAAAAAATAAAATTTCTCTTCTTCTGGATATTTTATCATAAATCAATCTACATTTTTATTTTATAAATTTTTTTTTGTAAATACGCATGTTTAGAAACTTTTCAAAGTGTGATAGAGTTCAAAGCAAAGCACAACACATACACCAACATTACATTGAACACATTCATGTCGTTTACGCACATAACATCATCTGACATGTTCCTAAAGAGACAGAAACGTTTCTTACAAGTGTTTTAGGCTTTAGCCAATTTTCCCGTAATAGTCAGTTGTGTCATATTTATAATGTATTACTAATTATCAAAATAAAATAATCTATGACCGGAATTACACAAAAAAGGTTCGTGATAAATGCTTTCCCGAAAACTGGCATTAAATATGAATCTATGTGTGTCAAGATACCAGGAAAACACTGTGACGCCATATTGGGCCACCTCGTCCCTAAAGGATTAAAATCGACTTTTTTGAGTTGAAATTATTCTCTTCAAAACTGAAAATATTAATTTAATAGGAAAATTATAAGAATCTTCATAAAAAATGAGTAAACCATTCGAACCATCAGTTCTTTTTATGAATCGTGATTAACCATCAATTTTGATGAAAAATTGACCACATGGGTAGGACACACGTGTATTTATGAACGCAAATAAGTGAAGAATTTAAAAAAGTAAGCAATATTTTTGAGTTGACATGGTTTGGCTATGCAGAAGAATGATCTCTTGTTGACGAAAAATACATAAATATGAGTTGAAGAAAATAATAAACTCTTCCCACGTAAAAAAAAAGCGGGGAAAATCTGAAAATAATAGATTGTTTTTTTTTTCATTAAAAATCAATTATAATAGCACCATTATAATCCAAAGTTAATGTTTGAACTCTCATTTAATGATTAATTCGGATTATAATAATGGCATTATAATAGATTTTTAATCCCACAAAGAAATTAATTATCATCAGAATTTTTCCGCTATTTTGACATGGTCACATACTATCTGTTCATCTATTTTAATCTATTTTTACTGTTCAATCGATCAGAATATGTTGTTACTTATTTATTCATTGCAATCTATTATTACATGTTATTCAGTTTTAATTTATTAGTGGCTTCAAATTAATTTCAATCTATTGTTATCTGTTAATCGATTTTAGTTATGCATGTCGAAAATAAGTAGTTTTCTTGAGATTCGAACACGAAATCCTCGATTTTCCATGATTATTTGGATTCATCGTGTTTACACTCTCTTAAAGCTGTCACTGAATCCAAGTCACCTAAATATAGTAAAGTTGAAACTCTTACATAAATTATTTCAATGTGGGAAAACGCAATTACATCACGATTCGATTAAAATCGAATGTGTTATTGAATTTAATCCAAATGTGCAATATTTAATCGGTTTTTTATTGTAGATTATTTGATGAAAATCGATTATGAGCACATTAGAAAACGACTTTTATCAAAAGGCAATCTGAAAAATCACAACATCCTATATTACGCTGATTAATTCCGATTGCAATTGAGTAAAACACCTAAATAAAAAAAATATCATTTTATTCGATTCTTGACAGACAATTCTATGATCTTTAACGAGTCTTTTTTTATTCTCGTCAATCGAAACCAATATCTTTATCAAAATTGAATCGATTATATTCTAAATTAAACAGAATCATCGATGAAACTTTGATTTTGTTTTCATTATTTTAGAGTACAATCAACTAATAACACATTTATGGCGAGGAGAAAGTGCATGATATTAATCGATTCTGAATCAAACTCTAATGCATTTTAATCTAATTTTTTCATAAATCGCGAACCTCTTGTAAAAAAAAGATTTTTAATATTTTTTTTTAAACAGATCAAAATATATTCGATTTTTAGTCGATTTAAGAGCTATTTTCCAGTGACAAATCGATTATAATTGATTATGGCATATCAAAATCCATTTTAATTGATTATATCATTGAATTTAAAATGCAAGTGGTATATTTAACTAATTTTTATTGTAATTTTATTGGCGAAAAACTCAGTTTTAATCTGACTAATCGATCGTTTGTTTTTACATGGGTTGCATGTAGTAGTATGTACACTGAAAAATAGCTGAAATTTGCATGTTGATGCAATATCGCTTTGATAATAGTTTTCGTAAATACGAATTTTTCACATTGATATGCTGCATTTAGCAAAGTTATAATCATCTTGAACGTACAAGGAAATAATACTGGCATTTATATGCGAGATATATATGTTGTATGAACACGCAGGAATAATATATGCGAGTGTTTGCAAGAAAAAGAGTTGTACATGATCAAGCATGTTTTGCCTAAGAAGTAAAAATATTGTTATTGCATGCATGTGTTTGTTAAATGCACGTCTATGTATGTGCTACTGTTTTGTATTTATGCGCAGTAATTGCTGATATTGCACATAACTTGTATGTTCATGTATGAGATATACTAATTGAAAAAATATCTTGCAAGTTAACGTTTGTTTCTAAAGATTCTCGACAAATGCATCCGTTTTTCAAAGTTTCGTGTTTGACTGGGTTATTAAGTAGACAAAATTATTTCATTTTCAAATATTTAAGTGCCAATCGAATACCAAAAAAGTGCTCAAGTTATTTTAGATTACATATAACATGCTGGTAACAATATGCTTGTTTGGTTACTCTGAATTCAGTCTTGTCAATAGGGTCACTTTCATCACATAAAATGATACAGAACATATTCATGTAATTGGTATGCTGAAACCAGAGGCCAAAATCAGATCGATTAAAGATTTTCTTATTTGTTTCGATCTGAGCGTTCACAAAATTTAGGGGATCTTCTATCATGCCCTTATCAAATCCTTGTAATTCAATATTCTCAGTGCTCGTTTACATTTCCAACATTTTTCTAAACAAGATTTAATTACTAATTTATTAACTTACTTTTTCATGTGAATACAATCAAAAGCACAATATATACATAAGGAAAAGTTACTATTGACGAGTATAAAAATCAATATTCGAAAATATATGTATACAACGAGATAAAAAATAGAAAATTTTTCAAAAAAAAGCAATCATTGAAGGGGTCTTGTAATGTGTCTTTTGTTTCGTTGCCTCTAGGGACGGCTCCTAATAACGTCGGATACTTTATTTCATTTTGTTTATATTGGCAGTTTTTCGAAAAATTACTTTCTAGAGCTTAGGCCTACAGATTTCGCTGAAAGTTTTTTTCATAAGAGTACTTCATTTTCTCTATAAAATGACACGAGAAAAAGTTTCAGGTCTATAAAGAAAATGCCAGAAAAATTTCAGCACATTTATTAAGGCTTTTGTCTATTTTTCTATACTTTTGTATGAAAAAAATATTCTTGTGTCAATAATTAGGCTTTGTTTTCGTCACTGTGAAAATTCATTTTGTTCAGAAACAGCTGTGAAGTTGCTAATTGATGAAAGAAGAGACTCATCACAGTGAAAAATAAAGCAGAAGTGTCGAACACAAAAAGTTATTTTTGTTTTCCTCAATATATTTTGGATTTTTGTGCTGCACTTACATAAGACTCAGCTTCGTGATATCATTTAATCGATTTTTCTATGTCTGTAGTCCCACCAGAGGCTATGCAAAACATTCTATTATTCTTGAAAGTAACTCCGTCCTGAAGGAATTAATAAATATATAGTTTGTGTTCGACTTCTCTCAAACCATATTGAACTTAATTATACGAAGCCATCGTCTACTCCAAGCTTATAATCAAACACAATGAATTTCTACAGCGAGATAACAACTGTCTGTATATCGTTCAATCGTCTATTATAAGATCAAGTTAAGCATAAATGTAGTAGTAAAAATGATGAAATAGACAAAAGACAGACACATAATTAAAAAGTAATTTGTGTGATATTTTGATATAATACTTGATCAATATTAATAAGAAAAACCTTCATGATTCACTTTAACATATATGTCGTCCCGATAAAACTCATCTTTGGCGTGAAAATATCTTACGTTATCATAACATGTCGATTATTTGATTTTTCTGTTAACAAAATTAGTATTATACTCCTTTCGTTGTACTCAGTCAAATATGAGAAATAAGTACGGGATTTTCGGATTCTGTTTACGAAATCCAATATCGTCTATGACAAGAGAAGGCAAAAGAATATTCAATTACAACACTTTGCACAGAAATATTTTTCCTTTCAAACAAGACACTTGCAACTCCTATGTAATCTTTGTATCCTAAAAAAACAAATACAACATTTGAGATCCGGATCAGTCTCGGTCGCGTTTTAATCATACTCTAATTTATACATCAATAATTATATAGCCTTCGGAGCAATCTGATTTCATAGAGAAAATATTTCTTCGTTTTGTCTTGCCTCACGAGTATTCGATTCTACAACTGAAATGAGAAAGTTTGTTGCACACGTCTACTCAATATTCTTATTTTGAAATTTCTATTTTTCATATATAATGCTTAATTATAAATGTTTAAAGAACCAGATGGATTATTGTTGATATTTCAATTACAAAAACTCGTATAACTACGTACGTGTTTTGTTTTTATTATGAAATTGTTCAACAAATTTTCTATTAAAGAGTCTATTATATTTCACAAGAAATAGAAAAAGGCTGACATTAACTAATTAAATCAACGTGACATCTTTTGCTGCACTGCTCATATTATATGTCTATATCCATAAATGTTTTTTAGAATATACTTTCACGAGTTAATCTATAAATATAAAATGGCATCATCATGGTCATAAAAACTGGAAACTACGTAATTACTTTAATGTTATAAAGAAAAACTTTTACAATATTACTTTCGTTTATGTTTAATTTTCAGATATATAGAAGAAGGTAGATTTTCTATGCATGATGAATTTAAAAAGTTAATTGTCCTTCATTTCATTGTTCATCACTTTTCTTTAGCTTTTCATAATAAGAAAGTATCAACAACTATGAAGACTTCTTATCCTGAATATTATATTTAATAATTCAACAAGAGACAGTGGCTCGTAGTGATTATCAATTGAAATAATTATACAAAAATGAATGAATAATCCATCTTTTGATGAATTTTATACTAATCACTATATTTTCCTTTTAAATAATAAAACATCGAAGTTATCTGTACAATTTCAAAAATGTTACGACAGTTTTGATGTAATTTATTTTAGAAAAACTTCTTATTAGAGTTTCATAATTCTTGAAAGTGTTTATTACAACCAACATAAAGAAGAAAAAAAACTTGAAATACTATTTTGAAAAGTTGGTAGAATTATTTACGAAACAATTATATGAAATAAAATAAATTTCACTAATTATATTATTTTAAGCGTATTTGAACATGTTTATAAAGCAAAACAGCACATCTCTTGACTTTTTTTTTTCTAAAATAAATTTTTAGAATTTATTTTTATTCCAGAATAATAGCATTTATAGAAATTTCTTTCAACCAAATAAGGTGTGTTATATATGATTATATATATGTATATTGTGATATCAAAGAAGAATACATTTTTACATTTAACACGTCACAAAACATGTGTTTTTATAATTATAATAAATTTGGTTTGCCGACAAATTATTTGAATTTATTAATTATTAATACCATTATTCGAAAACAGAGTCTTTTTCATAATTAAAACAAAAAAAAAGACCCAAAATACCACACTCATATATAAATATGATTTCATCGTGCACGAGATTTTTTGCAATCTGAACTCTCGCATGAAGATACACAATCTTGTACATGGACATGTCTTCATTTTATCTGCTTCTACATATTTTGTATCATATACAAATAATATTAACAAATTCTAGAGTTGTATTGAGATATGCAAAAGTAATCTAAAATTAATCAATATGGACAGGAATACAATTAAAACTAAGAGTAAATAGAAATCGTTTTGATATGCATACATAGTACTTCTTATAAAGAAGAATAACAAGAACATCTCTAGTCAATGTACTGAGTGCAAGGTACTCGTGTACCAGATCAGCTATCAACAAGGTATATTTTCGAGTACTTTGCTGAGAATTATATCAGTACATAAGTACTCACTGAGTATTAGCCTAGGTATCTACTCAGTTTCTATATCATTCTATGAAAAACTTTTCAACAAATTAGTAGATTGAATATTTAGAAGTATTTTTTTAGTCAAGTGCAAAAAAAACCCATAAAGTGCTCTAAAGTTCCTATGACCTACTAATATCAGGATACTGCAATCAACCAAATTGTATGACTCTTTCAAGTAGGTAACCACCAATAGTATATCGACTGCCTTGTTTTCTTTGTTTTTTCTCTCCAAGTGGAAAATGAGATGACGAAGAAATGAGAAAGGAGCGACACATTGAAACAGAATAAACGGAAGAAGGAAAAACCTCACAGGTATCCTTGCCGGTATCCTGAACACACTACATTGACTTGACATATTGCAGAATTAAAAGAAAAAAAAAAATTTTTTTTGCAAGTGTAATACACTGATTTAGTTAATGAGATTCTTACATTAGCAAAATAAAAAATATATTGAAATACATTTCTTACGATAATAATTAATATTGAGAAAGTTTAGTAATAGTAGATAGAGCTAACTAAGAGCTACCGAATATAGACCGTCAAATAATGTTTAATTATTTAGAATGATGCTTTTTGGCTCTTGGTTTCAATGATGTTCTACCCAGCTAAAAGACCAGATGTAAGATTAGATGAAATCGTACTATAAATTTTTTGAAAGATCTTACCGTCTGATTATTTGATCTAGTTAGCCGAAAAACTCTGCAAATCTTCATATCATAGAAATCTTATTAATGAGTAACATTTTTTAAATTTCTCTATCATCTTCGTTCTATAAATTAAATTAGTTTAATAATGAATTTGATCAGGGGCGGATCCAGAAAAACCAGTGAGAGGATGGCGATTTGCCCAAGGGAACGGCGGTCATGATCAAATAATGGTTTTGGAACCCTTTTTGATGTCTTACCACTACTTTTTTCTTATTTCTGTTGAGGAAAAATAGAAAAAAAATTCGCCACGGGGTGGCGGTCGCCGGTTCGCCGAACAGGTAGATCCGCCACTGAATTTGATCTCACTTCAGAATAATTTTTAATTTTCATCTATTGATATCACTATCATGTTGCGCCACCTTTCTTATCTTTCACAATTGCCTACAACGAACAGTCCAATGATTTTTTTCTCTTACACACATATACAGTAAATATTAACCACTGACATATTGGTAAACGTTTCCAACGCGCTTATCTTTTAGTGGTTATTTCTAAATGCACGATGTGAGAATTTTTTTTATAATCGACGTATAAATTAAGATTTACATATATTCAGAATCAACATAATTCGAATAGAGTTTCTGCTAAATATTATTGTGACCAGTTTTAGAAAAATAAAAAGATGACGCTCTGTGCTAATTGTCTATGATGGCAGAGGTAGAATGCTATACTATCAAAGCATATGAAAACTTGTTAACTCTTAAAAAAACCTCATATATTGAGAGAAGATCTTGATGTCATATTTTTGTGAGTGTGCTTAAGGCATCTGTACTAGTCAAATCGATTGCTTTGATTTATTTGTCGAGTTTGATTATTAATGCTAAAGATGACGCGAGTTAATAACACTAGCAAAATAGAGAAAATAAAAATTGATCAAGATAAAGTTATGATATAACAATGTTGTAAGCAATGTTTAATTTTTCAGTGAAATTATCTTTTTTATTTGACTCTCTTATTAAATGACCTTGACAACTGCATCAATGGATTTCGTCTCAGAAATGACGGATGAGTCATCTGAATCCGCTAATAGTTCACGTGTTGAGTAACTTTGAGAGTGAGCGTACCAAGAAGAAAAAACATGATGTAAGTAATATATCTGCTTGCTACTTAAGGAACACATACATCTTACACTTTTCTCAGAAGACAACAAACTGTAATACGTATGTTTCTATAGAGATATTGATATATAGAGCTTAAGCCTTTAAAAACTGTAAATAGTAATAAGCATACAATTGTATGCAGATGAAAGTACACTATGACCTTGCGTACCCAATTCAAGTATAAATTGAATATAATTTTTCTCCTTCTATCTCACTCTCTGTTTATACACATAGGTTTTTTTAGCCTTATGAAAAAATTGACATGTGTAGACCTTGTTTTCGAAAAAAATATTGTAAACATATATTTTATCGTATAAATGAAGTGTAAAAAAAACCATCGTATTTTAGCTTACCATTCAAAACATTGACTATTCTCCGTTATAGAACGGAAGTACATGTGACCTAGGTAAGGTAATAATGTTTTTAAAACAGAACTTTTTTTTCTGTGCCTAACTTCAAACAAATGACCTTGAAAAAAAAAGAAAAAAATCACATATAGGTTTTCATATGCAAATAAACACAAACTATCAAACGATATACTTTATTGATCATTTTTATAAAAAGTATGATTAGATCAAATACTACATATTCCATCTGACATATTTAATTAATAATTAACAATGATACTTTTCTAAAACAAACTTCTATGTTAAAGCAGAAAATAAATTTTAGTATTTTTTTTTTCTTATATTTTGTTTCATAATCAAGACTTTTTTCTTTCTCTTTTTTTTTATAAAATTTACCATTTGAATTTTATTAATATTCTAGATTATGTTAATTTTATAAAAATGGATTGTAATAAACAAAAATCATTAACAACTAATTCCCTCAAGTCAAAAAGAAATCTCAAATCATGTTCATTATGCAAAGTCTGTGACATTGATAATGCTCAATTACATTATGGTGCATTATGCTGTGTTTCATGTAAAATGTTCTTTCGACGAAATGCTCACTTTGATCTAGTTCGTTAATGTATTGGTTTTTACTATGTTTCACTTGAAAAATAATTTTTTTTTAAAACTTTTCTAGAACAGTAGAAAATGTGTTTCTCATGGCAAATGTGATATAACAGTAAAAAGTCGAAAAACATGTCGATGTTGTCGCTTAAAAAAATGTTTTTCAGTTGGAATGCAAATCGAATTATTACGTGCTTCACATAATCGACAAGGTTCACGTAATAAACAATATATAAATGATAAAATAACTTCTTCGACTAGTGTTATTCATCCAATTGATTTACTTCAAAATGATCGATCATTATTAACTACTGAACAATGGTCTTATTTATCAAATGTAATTAATTTATTTGATTCAAAAGCTCCTGTTTCTAATATTCGTCGTTTATTAGAAGTTCAATCAACATATCCAATGAAAATGCGATTAAAAATGGCTGAAACAAATATATTAATTGTTATCAATACAATGTATCAAGCTGTTTTACCATTTGTTACAAATATATCTCATTTTGGAAGTTTATCATTAAATGATCAATCTGCTTTAATTGAAAGAAATCTAAGAAATGTTGGTGGTTATAGTGGTATTGTTATAAGTCGTGATGCAGATGTTCATTCTAGTCCAATATTTAAAACTGGTTTTCCATTGATTTATGGATCAAAAGTAATGAATGATGCAATTAAAATTTATGAAAATGCAGATAATGATGGAACATTAATTAAATTATTAATGCCTACTTTAATATTTTCAACAGCTTGTGATCTTCTTATTCCAACAGATGAAAATAATGAAAACAGTAAGTGAAAAGAAATATAATCGATTTCTTGGATTTTATCGGTTTAATTAGACACGAATCTAGTCAATTGTTCTGTTAAACACTTTTTAATTTTCTAGTTTTCTAATTAGTTAGACTTCACGAGATGATACGAATTCTAAAAGAAGTTGAATTTAGGTATGCATAGAATTTAAACATTCGAGTTCGCTCTGATATGAAAGAAATCATTTTGGTACTAATAGACGTATTCTTATTCTTATGAATATTGCTTTATTTCTTTCTTTTGCTTCGTACTGTATCTAATGTAAAAGCATTGAGATACAGATAATAGTCTATTGCCTTATATCTGCCAAGTGTTTTTCCTGAATTAGTCCATTATCGCTTATTTTAATATTGTTGAATAAATTCATTACTGAAAACGAGTCTATATTAAATATAGTCGACTCTTTATATAAAGTATTTTATTATAATTAATCATTTGATTACTATTTCAACTGGCAATCGACGTAGGGTGCGACTCTAATTCTTCTCTGTTCACATCTAAACTCCTCGACTAGGCAACATATTTAATCGTTTCTTGAACTCGAAAAGCGAACAATAAACTGAAATTTGAGCTTAATGAATGCCTAATTTGAATTAAGATATATACGTAACTTTCTTTCGTTATTATTTCTACATATAGACAAAAATAGAATAGCATGACATTGCATTATTAATTATTCTATTTCTATGAAATTTTCATAAATAAAAAAACAAAATAAATTATTGATTTCTAACTAATATTATATATATTTGTATTCGTATTGATTAATATGTAGTTTATGACAATTTTCATTTAGAATTTAATGTTTCAACAAATGAATATCGTTTAATTTCCAATGAAAAACAAATATTAGATATTCAAAATTTTTATGCTGAAATATTATTTAAATATATGATTTTTCGGTATGGTTTTAAAGAAGCAGTATTAAGATTTGCTGCACTTATCAAAACTTCTCTTGATCAAAGTATGTGTTCATTACGTGGTAGAGAAGTCCTAAAACATAAACAATTAATGCAAACAATAGTGAAACAAACTGAACAATCATTAACATTACATGATGACATAATTATAAACTAAACTACTATTGAAAATATTTTTAATAGATATTTTTAGAACAGTAATTATCTAGTTTTGTTGTTGTTATTATTTTATTGTCACTGTCTACTTTGGTTCAATTGTATCTCTATTGTCTAAATAACTTTATTGCAAAAAAAAAAAATAAAAAATGTCTTTAATTTAGTTTTCGTCCTACTATGTCATCACATTCAAATGACATCTTCTATTTCAATATATATTGTACGCTGTAGATGGAGCTTATCTTTGTCATTTTGTCTCAAAAAAAAAAAACAGATTGATATTTATTCTTATAAAAAGCAATAGAAAAACCCTTAGAAAAAATGTCAAACCCTATTAAATCATATTGCTAACTTCTAAACCAATAATACAAGTCAAATTCGAACAAAAAATAGATGAAAATGTAGTGTATTAAAAACTCTAATGATATTAACTTTCAGAATTTTTTTTCGAATCCATTCTTGATTGTTTAATTACAAAAATTTGATTCAAAAAATTTTTGCACAACTGAGCCTTTTGCAAGAATCACCTGTTTACAAAAATATCAGCCACTATCTCCAGAAATCGTGCATGAACTGAATATTTTTTTGGCATTATTTAGTCGAAATATATCTAATCGTAGAATTTCAACAGAAAAAATGATTCAAAAAAATATTTTTTATTGTTGTAAAATGATCCACACAGTGCTCTTTCCAAAACAAAAGACATGATTGATTTAGAAGTGTGTAATATGGCCTATCAGAGTTTGACATTTTTCCAAAGATTTTGCATCGCTTGGTATTTCAATAAAAAGTCATTATTATCAGCTCAAGATTTAAATGAATAAGAAATGGAATTAAGAAGATTAGTAATGAGGATTATGCCATTTATTGATAGACAGAAAAAAAAAGCTTATTATTTATTTTATCATCTTTTTGGTTTAATTATGAATGAATAGATTAATATAATTGTTTATAGCGAACAATTTAAGACGAACAAATATGCCTTGAGTACTTGTGACCGTGAAAATATACTTTATTTTATATATCATCTCGAGAAAACTATATTCGAAATTTCAGTATTCTTTAAATAGATTTTCTATTGTAGATGGGTTGAAGCTCTCAAATTAATGTTCCATTTACGAGGAAACATCCTGAGATATCTTTCTTCAATTTCAATGATTGTTTGTCTATAAATACTACATAGTGTTCTAATAAAAATTCTGAAAGAATTTGGGTTCCTATTGAGATTTGATTAAACTATCAAAATTTGATCTGAAACTTTGTGCATATACAGAACTTCACTAGACTAGCTTGTTTTAAACAATTCAGAAGTTTTGAACAAAGTTTCTTCGAAATATGAAGCTTTCATGTTGTATACACTATCTATGGAAAAGGATTTATTTATTGAAAGTCTCAGATGTCGAAGAAACTTTGTTCAAAACTAGTGAATTTTGTTACGGAAGCTAGTCTAGTTGAATTCTCTATATGCGCAAAGTTTTAGATCGAAATTCAAAAATATGAATTTTCTGAAAATCTGGAGACTCTAGAAAATAGATATTGTAAAAATTTGATAGGCTGGTCAAATCTTAATGGGAACTTAAATTCTTTTAGAACTTTTATTGAACCAGTAGATAATATCTATAGTTTTAAAAAAAATCATCGCAAATTGAACCTGAACATCTCAAGGGGTTTCCTTGCTAGTAGAAGTATTTCATTGTATAATTAGAAAATAGATAGTTACCCCAGATAATGTTTTACATATACGAAACACATTTTACGTGTGAATTATAATTTTTTTTTTAAATTTTAAATCTTTGTACATAGTCAAATCTTTTTGTAAAAATTCTGATGTACAAAGTTAGAAAATTCAATTATGAAGAAATTGTTAATTTAATTCACATTAAAACACCAGATTGTATTCTTTTTCAAAATGGAAAATATAAAAGGCAGTTATGTTTCTTGTTTTATGTCATTAATATTTTATTCTAACATAGGCAGAATCTATGAGATAATGAAATTAATAATATTTGATTTTCTTGACAATAAAAAACTATCGTGCTCTCAAGTTATCATCATTGTAACACATAATCTAAAAGGAGTATTGAAGTATAGCAATAGAAATTTGCCCCCTTCTCACTTTTCTCTACCAAGCGTGACAATATAATCGCGAGATCAAAGTTTGCTGCAGAATCAAAACAATAATTGTCTTCTACTTTTATATTACACTTATTACAATATATTGCGATTAATATCTTGTATTAGTAATAAGTAGGAATTCATAAATCGAAACATATTTTTAAAAGATCAGTAACTCCATTGTGTTGTACAATATGATTTCACAGACATTGCGCTAAAAGGTTTTTTTCTTTAAATATATTGAAAAATAGATTTGACATTGTAACTTTCGTAAAAAAATTCTTTTCTACATATAAAACATTTTTTCTTATGTACCTCGACAATCAATATTCAACCATGACAAAAAAGAAAAATAAATCCTGTTGAACTTTCGAATTCTTAACACATTAAATACATTGTAAATACCTTGACATTTGAATACCTCAGTCTGTTATATGTCATTCAGATTTGTTAGTTTGACGATGGGGTGCATAATTTGATACGAATATATTCAATATTCTTGAGTTATAATACATGACCTTGCATTGTATATAATTATGTTGTTGTTGATATATTACTTCACTATATGACCGATCGATGTGTATATGAAAAAGCAAGGCTACGATTTATTTTTATTATTAAAGGATTTCTCGATTGAAATATGTGTACATTATATTTAGGAGACGTTCAAACAACATTAAAGAAATTGAACGATTTGTTAATGTTACACAAAGAAACAATCACGAATAAAATTGTTGTTTGAGAAAAAAACAACTGCATATATTGTTAATTACTTTTTTATAGATTCAGAAACTTTCTTTTATTTGGGAATAAATTCCATCAGTTGTCATAAGCAGTAAAAAATATCGATATTTATTGCTATATGAGCCATAGGTTACAAAGTCTTTACTTTAATTGATGATAGTTTATGTTGGAAAAACATGCTTTCTTGCTCGACACTAAAGCTTCACCTGCAAAAAGCATAAATAATATATTTTATTCAAAAGTAAAATGAGATTAATCAGAAAAACTTTTCCTTGGAAAAAGAGATAAACCTATGATATAAAAACAATTCATATAATTTTTTTGTACTTTCATAAATGCAATCATCTATTGATATGCCGAATCTTTAATATTACAGATAATACTCTCTGACACTATCATATTATATATTACTAGGTCACACTACCACATACACACTTTATCAGTTTTCAGGATTTCATAGTATAAATTTGTTTGTCTTTGATATACAATTTATTGTTGATGTCATTTCCAGATGAAAGCCTATCCTGTGAGAAAAGAAAAAAACATGTTTTTAACCATACAACTCAGTTGATATAATCACCAGTCATTTTCAATTAAAAGTAAACATATTTCTACCATATCCTCTGATATATCTCAGTAATTTGATAACACACACTTGGTCGATCTCATCTACTGACATATTTTCCACAGCCAGTCTTCAATCCGAGTCTATAAAATATTTCATCGGCTTCAATTTATTGTCCAACTAGCGGAGGTACCCGATGTTAGTCGAGATAATTTAGTAATATATACTTGACATATTAGAAAACAATATCGTTATGATCTCCTATCAATTTTTGGAAT
>CAJNSZ010002283.1:0-16530 GCA_905329745.1 Rotaria sp. Silwood2
ATAAGCAAAGTACAAAAGAAATCAAACCGTTTTTATGTCCTCATATATATATATATATATATTTAAAGGATAAAATGCATTTCAGACGCACTTCTGTGGCATTGAAAAAGCTGCAAACGAAGCACGTCTGACTGCAGCTAATTACTGCATCCGACATAACCTAATGCGTCAGTGAAATGCGCCATCACTTCAGGTCATTCTCGTTTAGTGAGAAATTGTGCATTTCGTTATGTTCCAATCGGAACTGGGCAGATTTTGCGGAACGTTTCCTGTGTAACCCTATCGGAATCCATTGGTAAAGAATTCTGCCGAAACATAACGGAGTCGATAGGAACGTTGCCAGAATAGGACGAAATCGATCAGTTCCGTGGAGGTTTCGGTGGCCGACGTAAGCCCCATCTAAATAGGTCATGGCTTCAAATGCATTGCAGTGGTTTTCAAATTATGTAAAAATAAAAAAAATTCTTTTCCAAGCTTAATCTTTCGCGCCATCGAAATAACGTTAGTTAGTCAGACGTCTCTATAAATGCATAATACACAACACACTTTCCTTACCAAAGCTACTTTTATCAGTTCTGCAGTCACTGTAATCAGAGCCGAAACAATATGGGTGTGGATGTGTCTGCATCTTCTTTTCATCTACAAACCACGACGAGATCTAATTATAGATCTCGAGCTGCAAGCTTGCCTAACCTTATTCACCTTCAAGACATCATCGGATGATTTCGATTGAACTGCAAAGCAGCGTGGGTCTCTATAAAACGTTGTCAAAGACTTCCGCGTTTCCAGTCCTCGATGACACTGTTGATATTGCTGAATAGCTCATCTTCATTTGAAAACGCAATTGTTGCTACAGTTGTGTTTTACGCGAAAATAAGCGACACTCAAATAGAGAAGAGACTTTTCTGTTTGAGCTTTGTCCTTATTACGTAGTGCACTAGCGTTGTGTGATAAAAGATAAGAGTATACTCTAGACTACTACTGAAGAGTGAGAAAGAATGACGTAATCACCTGCGAATTCTCGAATTTAAAGCTTTTGAGTTTTACAAGTGAAAAGTGTTGCGATTCCGTAATACTGCATCAACATGTAACTCTGTTTGATTTCCGTCGAAGAGAACCGTTTCCTATTTGGTAATAAACAGTGATTATACAGGTCAGAGAAACTGGATTTTGACACTGCTGTTCATCCCTTACGGCAAATAATAAAACATAAGAGATCTGCTGATGCAAGTAAAGTTCAGATGCTGTCTGATTCTGATATATGCTCACAGCTATTCCTCTGAATAAGCGAAATGACACTACGGCTAGGTAGCAGAAAGACCTGAAAACCAAATGCCACAGATACAAAGACAGTTGGTATACGTGCGCTTTTTCTCTTTATCCACACCTACGCCAACACACAGATCAATGTATGAAAATATCTCAGCTCAATCAACTTAATATTTCGAAGAAATGGATGCCATCAGATGGGCAATTTTTATTCCTTGTAGTCCCTATATATCATAGAAGAAAGCTTTGTGCAGACTTGATTCAAGATCAACCATTACAATATTACTTGAGGAATATGTTCTTGGTATAATTGAACTTTAGATTAAATTAAACTTACGAGGAAATCTTTTCAGGTGTCCCCCGCCGATTTCAATGAAACTTCGTCCATAGATACTACATAGTGCCCTAGTAAAAACCCTAAAAGGCTTTGAGTGCGAATCGCTTCCTTCAAAAGTTATGACCATTTTACTAAATTTTCGATCCATTCCTAGGTATTTATCGAAAAAATCAAATTATCGAATTTTGACCTGCAATTTTGTTCATAGGTAGATCTAATAACCCTTAGAATATTTTGAAAGTTTCAGCTAAAACGAATGTTCCTTTCTCGAGATATTGAATTTTCAAAAAAATAGTCGCTTGTCACAGATACGTCACAAAAACCGAGAGTTCACTTGAAAATTCAATATCTCCAGAAAGGAACATTCTTTTTAGCTGAAACTTTCAGAATATTTTAAGGATCATTAGATCTATTTATGGACAAAATTACAGGTCGAAATTCGATAATTTGATTTTTTCGATAAATACCTAGGTATGGGTCGAAAATTGAGTAAAATGGCCATAACCTTTGAAGGAAGCAATTCGCACTCAAACTCTTTTAGAGTTTTTACTAGGGCACTATGTAGTATCTATGGACGAAGTTTCATTGAAATCGGCCGGGGACGCCTGAAAAGGTTTCCTCGTTAGTCAGAATTTGCTTTTAATTAGGCGCAAAGCTACGAAATAATTTTCTTTTATTTATAAATAAATTGTAATTTTTGCTTACATTAAGAAAGCATAGCACGTAGTTGTTTTTTTTTAACCAGACAGAGTGCTCATTTACACTTATTAATATTGTAATGTAGATCAATGACTTCTTGTGTGTTGATATCGAAAATGATTTTCGGCAGTATTTTCATGAAGAAATGAATCAACATTTTGAATCTTTGAAGTATTCAGTTCCGAAAGAAAACAGTTATTTTTCTACTTCAGAGAACGCGCAAGCTAGAAAAAGTTCCTTTTCTGCTTGGAGCATGACTCAAGAAAACTTCACCACATAACATATTACACTTTACACATCATGTATGAATAAAGTTACATTCGAAGACAAATAAACATCGATAAAAAACACTCAAAAAGTATGAGCGTAAATAATCTTTTATTTTTTGGTCGAAGCTTGTTAAGACAAACTAGGTTTCACTTGGGTACACTTGCGAACGCTGTAATTTCATAGACTTAGTTAGATTTTAATTGATAATATTCACGAACTCTAAAACATCTTAGATTTAACTATACTTTAATTCAAGTTGAAAATAAGATAAATATATGAGATCAGTTCTGTATACCCATCTTTTTCGAATTTTTTAGTTCTTAAAATTTTGTAAAACTCTTTTTAATTTTACTTAAATCTCAGCTGTGCAAAGAACATATTTACACTGAAACTTTTTGGATTTATCACTTACGAGGGAACCACTCCAACTGATTCCGAGCTTTCGACTTCATCTTTTGGCTATAAGTAGGTTCCAGTGAGACTAAGAAAACCCTAGAAGCGTTCGTTCCCATGGCGTATTAGTGAAGAGTTATGGCCGTTTTACTGGATTTTTTTACTCAGGACCGGATATTTCCGAAAACCTTAAAACAAATAGTTTTGATCTGAAAATTTCCCCATAGATAGATCTATTAGTTATTAGAAAGTTCTGAAAATTTCAAAGAAAATGAACGTTCCTTTCTCGAGATATTCATTTTTCAAAACAAGCAGCTTCTTATTACAGGAGGACCAAAATGTCAAGTTCATTGGAAATTAAATATCTCAAGAAAGGTATGTTCATTTTCTTTGAAATTTTCAGGACTTTCTAATAACTAATAGATCTATCTATGAGGAAAATTCCAGGTCAAAACTATTTGTTTTAAGGTTTTCGGAAATAACCGGTCCTGAGTAAAAAATCCAGTAAAACGGCCATAACTCTTCACTAATACGCCATGGGAACGAACGCTTCTAGGATTTTCTTAGTCTCACTGGGATCTACTTACAGCCAAAAGATAAAGTCGAAAGCTCGGAATCAGTTGGAGTGGTTCCCTCGTTAGTTGTCCTAAATGAAATTTAAGTCACTATTTAAATAATTGCACTCGCAGTTTTATTTGAGATAACTGACTACCTACTAGAAAAATAGAAGCCTTAAAAGTAATTAAACTTTTGGCTTGGTTTAACGAAAACATATCCTAGCAGAATTACGTTTTCTCCCAGCAATAATAAGTCATTTTTAAAGGAAAATGCCCACTGTTATGCAGACAAGCTAGCTTTATCCACAATTTGGACAGTGACGTATTTCTTGCTTCAACTGGATAGGTATGAATAGTTGGAGAATGTATGTGGACTATTCATCGAACAATATTGTCTTCGAAATTTACATGGATCTTTTTACTGCGGAGCTTCAGGTATAAAATATACTTCAGCAGAATGTTTTGTTGCTTCGAAAAGAAAACTTAAATATATTTAAAAGGACATAAAAAAATGTTCTAAATAAACTGACTTTTTGTGAAGCCCATATTTTCGTCATCAAAATATTTCATTCCATGCTACGAAGATTGTTCATGACGCCTATTTTGACAACGACTAGCTATTGCATCATCAAGCATATGGTAACTGAAATGCAAATAGTTAGAATCACATATATTTGAGCTTTTTTCTGCAATCAATTCTTATCTAAATATTACGTAAGCTGCTAATCAAATGATTCTCGCAGAAATGAGCAAATGTGGAAGTTGATAAAAGAATTTATAAATGTCGGTCGTCCGTTAAAGCAAGGAAGTACGATTGGAAAACTCCAACTATGAATCACCTTTTGAATTTTCTTCAAAACGTCTGATAAAAACAGCCGCGTAGTGACGGCAAGAATATCATTAGAAAAAAAAGTGTCACGTGTTTCGTCAAAAGAAGTTCGAAAGAGAACATAAAGTGACTTTTTTCATGTTGCTTTCAGAAGAAAAGAAAAAGTGAAGCGAAGAAAAACAACACAATTTAAAGTAATATAGAAAGAAGCACAATCATGGCAACTAAAAATAAAAAAAACACGCTAAGAATAGAACAGGATGTTGGTTACGAATCAATGAAAAGTGTAAGGAATAAAGAAGTTGAGAACTGCTGTGAAGAGCATACTATTCTAGTTAAGTAGCAACATGGATGACGAGATGTCAGGAGTGTAGCTTCTACATAATTGGACGTATGGGAATGACTCACAGCGTCGCTCCTACAAATTTTGAGACTCAGATTGTGGGAGTCTATAATTCAATCATTTTTCTATGAGCGAAACTTTCGAAAACTCTACCGTATGCGATACCAGTTGCACGATGAGCCAGTTCGATCGCATCTTCACTATAAAATTTTCCGGAGGGTACCATGAAATAGAGAGAGTTTGGGTTTATTTTTAAAAAAAATTGCTTCTGTTGTTATTCAGCCAATCCACGCCTAGTAGAGAGCCTACCCCTACACAAACTGACGATTTTTTTTACTCAGCAATAAGCTTAACCTGTTGAGGGCGAAGCCCGTATATATACGGGCTCAGAATCTGAATGGATTAGTAAAGGGCTTACTAACTAGTTCCATCTATAGTATATAGCGATAACATGATGAAGCTCACTAGTGACATCTTGTAAGCGCTAGGATGGTACCTTTCGTAAGGCACCATCATTGATTCATATGAAATCAATTATTGTATTTAGAATTCGAGAATGTTCTGTTGAAGTTATTTGAATAGGAGATACCTTTGTCCCATACAAACTATACGACAGTTCGATAAGGTCATACTAAAGAAGACACGATAGCAAGAATTATTGTTACTAATCAACTTTATAAGTTATTATCACTCGTTTTTCATATTCTGAAACTTTTCTGGATTATTATGGCATCTAGTAGTACAACTGATTCAGATGTTTTGCCGAAACTTTTTAGAATTCTGAATTAGATGATGAATTAGATACTGATTCAGTTTGCGACTTTGATAACGAATCGGACAGTGGAGATGAAGAACAGGATACAGAAACATCTTTCGAAGAGCGAATATGGAGAGTGGAATGGTTAGAACGAAAAGCATTTATATTTGACTCAAGTAAATCTGGTATCAACTGATATTTACCAAAAAATGATGAAAATAAATCACTAGATTATTTTCATTTGATATTTGATCAGTCTGATGCAAAACATTGTCGAGGAAACAAACAAGTATCATTTCTATACAATGTAACACGAAAGTTTGCCTGAACGATACCAAGAAGCAATTAGTGCTATTGTACCCAAAATGTATACATTTTTTGCACTTTATATGCTAATGGCTCATATAAAAGAAAGTCGAATGAAAGACTACCGGTCTACTGCTCCTTTGATTTCTACACCTATATTTGCAGATATCATGAGTAGGAACAGATTTCTTTTACTTCTACGACTTTTACACTTCAATGACAACGAATATCAACAATCTGATGATAAACTATATAAAATAAAGCCGATAATTACTTATTTGCGTGAAAGATTCAGAAAAATTTTAGTATCTTATCAAAATGTGTGTATTGATGAAAACTTGATGTTGTGGAAAGGTCGACTTAATTTCAAACAATACATTCCATCTAAAAGGAGCAGATTTGGAATCAAAATATACTTCATATGTGATGTTCGCACTGGAATGATTTTAGATTTCATTATTTACACAGGAGCCGCTAGTGACATGATGAAATTTCCACATGTCGGAATTTCTGGTTCAATTGCTATGACTTTGATGCAGCCTTGCTTAGATAAAGGTCATAATTTATTCTTAGATAGTTGGTTCACAAGTCCTACACTTTTTGAAACATTACATGCAAGATCAACTGGAGCATGTGGTCCTGTAAGAGTCAATAGAGTGGGTTTGTCTATAAGTTCAAAGAAAAAATGAGGAAGGGTCAACAAGTTTATAAAAGCACAAACAACATGCTGGCACTGAAATGGTATGATAAAAGAGAAGTTATATTGCTATCTACTATCCATCAACCTAATATGGAATTTACTGGAAAAAATGACCCACAAACTAAGCAACCAATTCAAAAACTAATTTAGATAATTGACTATAATTCTAACAGAGAGGCAATTGACAAAGTTTGCATGCAAATTAGTTTTTCTGAATATGTAAGAAAATCGCTCAAATGGTATAGAAAATTATTTTTTCATATGCTTGATTTATCAGTCCTCAACTCATATTTGCTTTACAAAACGGAAACTGGAAAGAGACTTGAATTAGTAGACTTTCGTTTGCAACTTATACGTGAACTTTTACAAAACTATCATATTCCAAAACTAGCATATTCCAAAACTATCATATTCCAAAACCTACAATTGGTCGTCCTGTACACGACTATAAACCAACTCGACTCACTGCTACACATTTTTCTTGTCTAATACCTCAAACAACGGAAAGAAAAAGTCTCCAGAAACAAAGTGCTGTATGTGCACATGCTAATAGACGACATAAAAAGAGAACAGATTCACGTTATATGTGTAAAGATTATGATGTGGGTCTTTGTGTAGTTGGTTGCTTCGAGGAATTTCATACCTTGATAAACTTTTAGTTTTTTTTTCTTCCTATGTTTTTTTTTTCATTTCAAAATAAACCAGCTGCATCTTTTAAATGAGGTCTAAGGGAAATAATTATGACCATTAATAACTTTCAAAATTTAATTAATTTTGGCAACACAATTTCATTTTTCATGACAAAAAAATAAGTCCGCCCTGAACAGGTGAGTTAGATAGTGTATATGTAATTCTTATTGGTGTTCAAAGCGATTTCGATGCAATTAAAACAGGTTTAAATATAGGTGCCACTATCTGGTTATAGTATCTGTTTATTTTTTGTTACGTCGTGCTGTCCTGCAGAATATCAAACCGTTTGGCTTCTCGAAAACTGAAAACCAAACCGGTTTAGTTTTCGTTCAGTTCGAATCGATTCGATTCACAACCTAGTCGATTCTATTTTAGATAGTTATTTGCAAAAGGTTGCACTCAACGTACAGCAGTGTTCAGATTTGTATGTGTAGCATAAATATATTGGTTCAAGGTTATAGCAAACCATTTAACACCGAAATGAAAGCAAGTTTAAAATATGAGATCCATCCACGTGAACATATAAAGCAGATACAAAATTGCGCAAAGCCTAATCAAAGTCGCGAAACTTCTAAATATATTTCTATGCTTGCACAGAATACGTTGGATCCAGTAGCCGGTATGTCTCTGGCAGAATTTTTTGTTGCTCCTTGCATGCACTTTTTGATGATGAAGACTACCCGTGGCATGATAGCTTTGAAAGCTGTCACTAAGTCATCAATCAGGCCTACCACAGTTGTGATTATATATATTGCATCGTTTTTAGTCGTGAATGTGTATGTACACTCTGTAGGCTCAAATGCTGCGTAGTAATCTTCATAAGTGATTGACCAATTTCACTGTTCCACCAGCAACTTATTTAATAGCGCTCCAATCGTAGTATTCAAGAGAAAACGACTAGATGCTGACGAATTGAGCACTATTGCACGCATAAGCAACGTGGACTCCATACGAGATCGCAACTCATTCAAACATGTCTCGCTAGAAAAACATTTGAGATTTGAATGACGCAGTGACTCCAATACAAAACATCCAGTATAGAAACCCGGCACAGACCACGGCAATGAACGATTATTACCTTCATAGATAGATGATTGTGTAATACATGCACTACTCGTTGCACCACCATAGCTCTCATCGTATACTTTTTCCACAGTATATACAGATTCTGTTCCGTGTGGAACGTAGAGATTGTAATTAGTTCTAAGTGCTGAGAGTAAAGCGTTGGCTTGAGTTGCATCACGCATCAGCCGTAGCGATAGTGAGAAGCTATTTGTTGTCGTTGAGATGAATTCTTGAATAAATGCTTCAGATTGTGATCGAAATAGATTTTCGGACGCAGCACAAGCGCTCACATAGTTGCTTGAATAGAACTGAATTAAATTGCTGGAGATCGATTTTTCATTTAACTCACAAAAGGTTCTCAGTGCTTGAAACGCTTGACGACCTGCAATTCTGAAATCGTCAGTCCACCGAAATTCACCATAAGCGTTAACAATAAAAGACATCCACTGATCGGTAACAAAATAACTGCTGCAGACTTGATGCATGGTATGATTGACATGAAGAAATGTATGGTAATCGATTGATATCTTTGTGCAAGGGCATTTCAAAGTTTCTACATATGTGGCAGAGAGTTATTTGTACCGATTGAATGTGGGAGCTTGAACTGTAGCCGTCTTGATGACAAATACTGCTGATGTATAAACGAGAAGTATGGTGAGCGATAGAGTTACTAATACAATGAACAATCTAGTGGATATTCGTTGGGTACGTAATTCATTTTGGTTGGTTGTGGGTGGGGTTGGTGAAAACAGATTCAGATTAGCCAGATATCGAATTGAAATACGTGGTAATGTGCAAATACTTTCTTGCAAACTTTATGCTACAAAGAGACGAAGAAAAGGAGTTATTTTTTGAGAGCTCTCGATTCTTCCTGATTTTGTTAGTCCCTAGCTTGAGAATCTTCATTGAAGAGGAAACTATTCGATTCATGCAGCTACTCTTGAGATGGCGATTTGACGTGTGATAGTAAAACTTAATATTGAAAGAGCTCAAAAAGGGTACAATTATCTGAGTCTTTCAAGATGACTTGTGACTGCTCTACATAATTTTCCAACTATGACAGGGATTATGTTGAATATCAAATGAGTGATTGTCCATACAACCTTGCCATGGGTTGAAGATTTTCTGCGGCAACACTGAATTAGTTTCAACGGCTCAGACCACCGAACCAATTCATAGTTGCTTATATCTTGTGGTTCCCCAGAGGTGTAGAAAGTCACAGTTCCTAAATGATCTAATAGCTCAGGAAGTATCCTCCTCAGTGGAAAAAGAAACTTACCCATGAACAATAAGCTTTAGCCATATTTTCCCAGTAAATCAAACTACTTTCGGGTATCAACAGTTTGATTGCAGAACATCGGGAAGCATTTGACCGTAGATGTTGAATTGCTTCGCATATCATGTTTAACAAATATCGATTTCATTCCGTTCGAAAACATTTCTATTAACAAAAATCTCCATAGTCCACATTTGAAACATAAGCAAATGGAACTAGTCGAACAATGATCAGAAGCCAAATTATTATGTTTTATGACCCAGTGAACACAGTAAACAACTGAACGGAAAAGAGTCACATATGAAAGGTTTTATGTCAATACGAAGGATTCAACAATGCACTATGGCTTTTGATCAAAAGCATCGAAAATCGTTATTAGTGTTTTGTTTAGCTGTTTATCTCAGCTTGATCATTGTAATGACCATTTGGAGATTGATTAGAAAAACTTAACGATGTATGATGCTGTTAAACTTAAAAAAACACTTTTTCTACTATACTTCATGAGCTATTGATTCTTGAAAGAGAAACTTTCGCTCCATCGTAACGCATCCTAAATATCAGACTTGTAAAATCGACAATATGCTAAAAGAGAAAAAAATAACTTTTTCGAAGAAACTATTGTCTACCCATAGACAAAACATTTCTTTAAGACTTGTTGTCTACTATTCAATCATTGAGGGGCGCAATATTGATTCATATGTGTTTCGAAAGTTCCACAATGCCGTGACGTATCCGAGACAATAGGAAACAAACGGGGCCATGTAGTCACTATCAGCCAGACAGAAGATTACTAAAAAAAAGTCAATACATGTATTGTGAACGTTGTCATGTAATAAGTTGAAATTGTATTTCTTATCGATCAAATATCTTCAGTCGTTATACAATGACTCGAAAAAATATAGGGTAGTTATATGAGAACCTGATAAACCACAATTTTGCCACCTGAATTTTAACAAATTGTGAAATTTGTGCTTAGCTTTTGATAGGAAATCGTACAAAGCCTCAAAATTATAAAGTTTCACCGAAACTCTTGTTTCATTCCGCTGCGGCCCATCAATAAATCGGAACATCAGAAGCGTTTTTTTATTGTGAAGGATACGGTGGGAATCAGACAAAAGTGTAGAAAATGACGTGGAAATTCGACAGGTCGCTAAAATTCTACATCATCGATAATACGCATAAAAAACACATGAATTGCTTTAAAACTGAATTTTGTGTTTTTCCCTTCTTATTTTTATCTAGTACTCTAATACTACAGAATAAATAATGTCTTTACCCACTCGATACAATTATAAAAGAAAAAAACAGAGCTTTGTATAGCGTTCAATACCTCTTTCAAACTAAGGACAGGATATCTTGCGGATCTGACCATACCATTGGTATGTCAGAGAGATAAGTACTCCATTTATAAGGTGATTTTATGAGTCGTTCTTCTAGAAACACTGTCAGAGATGCAGAGTGAATAGGACTTAGATGCTTCACTTGAAACTCAAAAACACAAATAAATGCTCTCATGCATCTTTTTACCTTATGATAATAGCACTTCTATATGCACTTAAGCATCTAGAATAGTCGAATAAACATCGTATCGATAGAGAGTCACACTCATATCTCATCATTGATCATTTGACTTAAACCATCAATATATGATTTTAAAAATATCCATCTGCAGTTAGATGAGAAATACAAGAGTGGCGAAATATCTTGTTTTATGTGTAATACTCGGCCTATGCTAATATTGAAACTGTACTACACGATATATGCTGGCGTGTCAGTGAGAGACACTTTTAATCGCGTATTCATTTTCACATAGCACTTCTCCCTACAATTGTATCCTAGAATAATTAAGTTTGACCTTTTATAGCATTGAGAAAACCATTGTCTACCAAGCACTTTTCATTCTCTCTGATGCCACTAATTTTCGGATTTCTACATAACTAAATAGATTTTATGCACGAATAAAGCAGTAATTTCCAAGGCTGTATCCGTGACAACATCCATTCAAACATAGGTCGAACTATTCCAAATTTTAAACGACTATATGAACTGTCCCAAAACAACTCAATATGACACCATACATTCATGATTTCATTGTATTCGGAAATACCTGGTGGTGATGCTGTACGTTTCAGTTATTCTCTGATGAAAGACACTGAGTGAGGCACGATGAGTTTGAAAGCTGTTACTAAGCCTCCAATCAAGCCTATCAGAGTTGTGACTATTTGAATAACCTTATTTTTTGTGGTGAGTGTGTAGATACACTCTGATGGTTCACACACTGCATAATATTTCTCATAAGTAATCGACCGATTCCATTCTTCCACCATTAATTGATCCAACAATGCTCCAACCATGGTACTCAGGATGAAGCGACTTGGTGCCGACGAGTTTAGCACCGTTGCACTCGTATCCAGCGTCGATTCCATGCGATATTGTAATTCAGTCAAGCATGTCTCATTATACAAGCATTGAAGATTCGATTGACGCAATGACTCCGACACAAAGCATCCCATGCAGAAGTCTGGCACAAGCCACGGTAACGAGCAATCATTCTTCTCATAGATCAGCGATTATGTAGTATATTCGCTATTATAAGCGCAATTGCAATCACCGTCGTATGTTTTCCTAAAGCTCCACAGATATTCTGAGCCAGAGGTTAGATGAAGTATGTAGTTCGTCATCAGTGCTGAGAGTAAAGTGTTGGCTTGAGTAGTATCACGTATCATTCTCAGAGATAGTGAAAAGCTGTTGTTTGTTATCGAAATGAACTCTTGAATCACTGCTTCAGATTGCGATTGAAATAGGTATGTTGGAGTAGCAAAAGCGCTTACATAGTTCCTTGAGTATAACTGTATTAAATTGCCAGAAATCGATCGTTCGATCAAACCGCAGAGTGCTCTCAATGCCTGAAAAGTATGATGGTCGGTGACTCAAAAATGGGAGGACCAACGAAATCCAATAGAAATGTTAAAAATAACGGAAATCCAGTGACCGGTAACAAAATAACTGTGGTAAACTTGATGCAAAGTATTGTTGAGATGAAGAAATATGCTGTAGTTGATCGATAGCTTTGTGCAAGGACATGACAATGTTTCTGAATATCGACGATAAAGCTGCTTGTACTGTTTGAGATCTGGATTTCGAACTGTAATTGTCTTGATGACACTAACTGTTGATGTATAGATGAGAGGTATGGTGAGCGACAGAGCAAGTAACACAACAAACAATCTAGTGGATATTGGTTGAGTTTGCAATTCATGTTGGTTAGTTGATGGTGGTACTGATGGAAAAAAAAACTTATATTAGCTAAATAGTATGCGATTCTTTCAAGCAATTCAGCAATTGATTTTGCATTTTCTGCAACAAAATACAACATACTTAGTAAGTTATAAGTTATTCAGTTCAGTATCTCTTGAAGCGCTCCCGTATATGACGATAGCTATCTTTAAAGAGGGGTAGACTTCTGGGAAGACCATTCTAATTTAGAGAGTGTTGCTGTGAGTGTAACATGCGGATGTATATTTCATGTGACTGCGGTCCACACTTTTCTCCTCTTCCTCACGTCCACACCATGCTTATAGTTGATTGTGTTCGGTCGCCGACGAACGGCTGTATTTCAATAAAACTCATGTATCTAAATCAGTTGTGATTATAATTCTGAATTGAACTTGAAGAAGTTTTTTGAGAAAGTCAAGTGGCACAAGCAAACAAATGAAGCTAGCGGCTGCGGCGTCACTTCTTGAACATTAGAATTTATGGAATCGTTCTGTGGAGGGATGTATGTGAATATTTCAATGAATATCAAAAGCAGTAGCAGATAAACAACGCTGGCTACCTGGTAGAATTTATTTATTTGTACAAATGAACTCTGCGGTAGCTATGTTTTCCAATCACTAGTGTCTTAAGCAGGGTTCATAAGGCTTTTGATCTTGTTATGTTTCTACTACAGAATACTGATTATGGCTTTGACTTTGAACCATCAGGCGTAGATGTTTTGATATTAATTTATTGTATTTTATCGATCGTTTCTCAAAAATAACTGCGAAAAAGGCGAATGCTAAATCAGACGACCACGTTGCCCAGATGGATGATAAAACATAAAAAATAACTTTCACAACTTTTCTGGCTAGCGAATTGCACTTATGCAAATGAAAAGTACTGACAGAATGGATCAAATGTATGGTATGCGGATAAATAATCAAAATTCTTTTCGCCAAATATTAGGTAATCTAGACAGACCAAAGAAAAGATTCTCAAAACGAAATGTAGTAAAGGGTCCCTTTCAGCTCATAATTGTGCTTGATTGAAAATGTATCAGAATTCTTTGAACCGATTCTATCACTTTGCTTTGCGACATTTCGATTTGATCCTATTTGTGAAGGAACAAGCTCCAACCCAGAAATCCTGAAAAACTTGACACTCAGTGTTTAAGAGTCTACTCGAAAGCATCACTCACATCCTCACTCGTACTCATGGGATTCAAGAAACATATGGGAATAAGAAACTCGTCGGACTCCAGAAAGTCTCAGCATTCTCGAAACTTAAGAAACCGTCGACATTCAAGAATGCCAAGAGTCTCAAGAAATTCTCGGTATTTAAGAAGCTCGAGGGTCTCAAAAAACTCTAAGAACAAAAAGAATCCAGAGCACTCAGAATTCTGGGAACTTCAGCAACTGTAGAGATTCTCAAAATACAAAACATGGAAGAACTGTAAGAGCGTATCAAGCGCGGTATACGTTTGTAGGTGGACCCTTCACTACACCATCAGACAGATCAACAACCACACTCGCAGACATCTACAGGCATATACCATATCCATAGGCCTACTTAGACATCCCCTACACTATAGTCGCACTCTCACTAAGCAAATCAACGATAGAAACACCTGAAATTTTTGTATTTTGGGAATTCTTAAATTTCATGAGTTTTCAGAATTCTGGAAGCTCGATGGATTCCTTGAGTTGTTCTTGTTGTTTTTCAGTGGTTATTGACTGATAAATATATGCTAATGTTTGAGTCATTAATTCCCTTGGACTTTAGAACTTACGGAATCTAGCCAATCTTCATCAAGGCAGAAAACAAAATATTAAACACGTCAATTTTGTTATTGATTATTAGCTCAGCCATGATGTTCTGAGATAATCTACTTCTACAGTTGGCTACATTAAAATTTTGTGAGAAAAAATGCGGTGACTTGCTTCTTCTCTGACCAATTAAATGAGTGATAGAGATTTTATTGGTGCATACGAGGTCCATAGAAGATTATGACCATGCTTTCGTTGATGACCATAGTGCCCCGTGTTGAAAAAGATATGAAATGTAGTTTCTAGACGTACCAATCGATGTCGATTGTTCGACTTGAACCGTATTGCAAGTTTCGATATCATATTTCCGGTGACACGACAGTTGAGCACCCGACAGTTGAGCCCCCCGACAGTTGAGCCCCCGATAGTTGAGCTCCCGACACTTGAGCTCCCATTAAACAGGAGATTAAAGAGTACAAGAAAATAATTTTTTTTGAATAAATTTTGGGAGGTAAATCGTGCAATGTTGTTGCACTATTTCTAATCTTTGATTTAAATTTCATTTGCTAGTGTTTCTTCGGTATTTGGTGCATGAATATGATCTGTGACTTAAACGTATTTTGTACCATCAAAGCACACACGATCTGCACAATTATTTCTACAGACAAGCCAGATGCTTTGAGATTTATTGCCAAGGCGGTAACAAAACCCGTCAAGTACAAGTTAATCCTTGTTTTTTGGAGATTTTGCAAAAGACATTGTATAATAATAATAGAATAAGATAGAAGAGTAATGGAGAATAGATAAAAAAAGAAATATAATTCGAAAAACTTATTTGTTTTCGTAAAGATTATTGACTGAGCTATGAAAGTACTTAATAGCGATTCATCAATCTCATAGGAAGATGTGACTTGTATCTGTTCACTAATTTTGAGCCGAACAAAGTGATCGAATATTGACTTTGTTTCTTTCGTAATTAATCAATGAGGGCTCAACTGTCGGGTGCTCAACTGTCGGTGTACCCATATTTCTCATTGACTTGGGAGCATCTGTCACACAGCAATCAGCAAAAACAAAAAAACGGAAAAGATCAATTATAGAGCATAGTGAATAGAAAGAACATAACTTATCTGTCATTTTTTAGATCATTTTAGTATCGCAGCATTTCTATTCTTTCCTAGTAGTCATAGTGTGTAATAAGATGGAGATGTGCATCAGTTAGATTAGCTCATCGTCAATTGTAAATCTATATATCTGAGAAATAGCTCTTTCTATGATGACTTTGACTACTATGAAAGAAAATATAGAGTACTCAGCAGAAAAAGAGTATTTGACCGCACTTCAAATACTTTTATATAAACTATTCAGAAAGGTTTATGGTGGTGCACTGGAAACTTCATCTACATATATTTTCGTTCGTAATAGTTCACATGGAGTCAGTCATTTTATTATACTAATTTCTCATGTTCGAAGTGCTAAACAAGTAATGACATCAACATCCAAAAATGAAGACATTGAAATCCTAAACGAACAAAGTAAAATTAAAAATGTTATCAATCATGCAACATGAAATAGTATCAATGATGTATGTGAACTAATTCAAGTTCAAGGTGTTGACCTTTTTTGTTGATGCTAGTTATTTCGTATCAAGCTTTCAAAAATCGATTCAAATAGTTGAAAGGATCGAACAGAGCACAATTAAAAACATTTGCTCAAAATACATAAATGCAAGATGTTTTACAATTAGAAGGAAAAAAAACGTAAATCATATATTAATTAAACAATCAAACATGAAGAAATACAATGTAATTGAAAAACTGAAACAAAGCAAAAGTAGAGTTGACTAAATTGGCGTGAAATAATTATAAACGTAAACACATTTAGTCAAATAAATACATATCTTTTACGACAAGAAAGTGAAAGAACTTTTTTCTTGTTTTATAGAATAATTTGGTCAGAGAAGATAATATGAAGTATTTGTTCAGCATAATAATGATGTTCTCAAGAGTGAATAT